>JAOTQK010000018.1:21623901-21648841 GCA_025642025.1 Rhododendron ferrugineum
GAATACTGAAATTAGTTATTCTTTGTTTGGTTTGGATAAGGAGGGAGATAATTGGGGGAAGGCATTAGCTATTACTCCTCCCCTTGGTAGTAGTATTAGTTAATCACCCGTATGGGACGCTAAATGGTTAGGTGCTGTTCCGGTTTTTCTTCTTTTTTTAAAAGTATTTTTTTTTAATTTTCAAATTTAAATATAATGAAAATAAAAAATAATTTTTTAATTTTTTTTGCATTGTATAAAAGATCTCAATGAGATTTATCAAACAAGATCCATATTGGTAGGAAAATTATTTACGTAAACACATAATTTTTGAGTTTGAAATTACCTTCTTTTTCCAAAAGTTATTTTTTCCCAAAAGTGGAACACCCCTAAATTATTTTTTCAAGGGCCCCCACCGAAAATCAGTTAAATTATTTGTTAGATGCTTGATTCAATTATTTAACTTTTCATTATCTTGAAATTCGAATGAAAAATTAAATGATTGAATCGAACATTTATAATTATCAGATTGAGTTGATTTTTCTTTATGACCCTAAAAAAAATATTTTACATTCAATGAACGGATCAGATCATTTGTATAGAACCGTAGTGGATCCCACATCGCAATCTGTGCACAGTTGCTGTGTGAGTAGCAGCTCTCTTTTGAAAGTTCGTAGTAACGACGAGATTGCAAGGCCACTATAAATACACCTGGAGGCGGCAAACGTTGCCTTCTTCGCTCGAAAGGGGAGGCCGCCCCTTCTGAAACCCTAAACCCCTCACCGCTAAAACCCCAAGTCACACCCACTGAACTCCTCTCTCTCTCTCTCTCTACATTCTCAGAGCAGAAGAGAAGCTCACGAAGCCAGAATGGGGATACCCTCATTCTACCGGTGGCTGATCGAACGGTACCCACTCGCCGTCACCGACGTCATCGAAGATCCTCCCACCGTCGTCAACGGCGTTTCCGTTCCATTAGATTGTAGTCGACCGAACCCTAACCGCATTGAGTTCGACAATCTTTACCTCGACATGAACGGAATCATTCACCCCTGTTTCCACCCCGAAGGCCTGGTATCTATTGCTGTTCTAATTCTAAATTATGTACTACCTTTTTTATTTGAACTGAAATTGTACACTACTGCCTTCGTCCCAAAAGATTGTCCGGCCTCGGTCCACAAACGAAAACTTAAAAAGTATTATTGAAATTTTCTCGGAAAAAAATCAAACTTTTGTGTGTGTGTGTGTGTGTGGTAACTTATCTTTCATTGAAAGCAACCACCATTACGAGGATCAAAGGGGCATACCCCTGAGCAACACAACAAACATCCTTGAACAAAAAAGTTGAACTTTTTGCCACTTGTTACTAAATATCAACCAGTTCTTTTAACTTATCAAAAAGAAAGTTCGAATTTTTATTGATAATATATATTAAGTTCTTGTCTTGTGGACTGGGCAATCTTAATCTTTTCGGAATGGAGTGAGTATTATTTTTTACCAGGTACTGTATATATGTATGTATATGTACGTGTATATACATGAGAGTGTATGTATTTTTCATATACATAGATGTTCGTAGACCTTTATGTGATGTGTAGGTTAGGTACTTACGCATGCACAAAATTCGTGCAGCCTGCGCCGGAGACGTACGATGAGGTATTTGATGCGGTGTTCAAGTACATAGATAGAATTTTCTCGATAGTAAGACCTCGGAAACTTCTTTATATGGCGATTGGTGAGTGTAATGCTTCAGTTGCAGAACCAGCATTGAAAATGTGAATCATTTATTTTCTCAAGATTACGAATTGTATTGTTTTGTTACTTGCAGTCAATGGATGTGTGTGTTTTTTTTCTTGATAGAATACATTTTAGTGTGTTATATACATCAACGAATGTTTGTGTCCTTGAGGTGAATGAAATGTTGATATGCACGTTGTGTATATTTTGATTCTTAAAGTAACTGAGGACATTTGCTGGTGAAGCAAGCGAATTGCTCATATGGATTGTAGTTGAGAAGAGATTATAGGGAAGACCTAGGCTTTAAACCTTTGTACAAGTTGTGACCAACATAAATATTGCAGAGAGGAGAATTCTCTTGAACAAGTCGATTGGGTTCTCTTTATCTTTTTCCTTCCGAGGGGAAGTATTGGTGGTAGTTCCCTTTATTCCCGTTCATTCCAATACTCTGCACTAAGGGATCATGATAAATAAACTCTGAGAATCCAAGTAAAATCCATTCCTGAATATCACCACACTTCGGCCGAAGATTTATCGCCTTCTGAAGGCACAATGGAATTGAGAAATGAAGTTACATAGCCAAACAAAGTAGATGGATTAAATGCTTGTTAAGTTCACTATCTCCTTGTGATAAATGTTTTGAATCCTATAGAAGTGTGTTGCCTGGCATTTACATGACTTTTAAGACATTTATCAAAAAGGTGGGTTGAAAGATCATATATGAGTTTCAGTTTCATCTGTGCCTGATGGCATCCTTGTCAACTTACCAGACAGAAGGAAAGGTTTCGCTATAGTGCAGAGTGAAGCACGAATTAAGTATTAGTTTGGGAAACAAAAAATGAGGGAGACTAAATGATTTGGACATAAAACTTGGCCAAGGGTGAACGGTTTTTCTTGATTGTCGTAGGTAGACCCCACGATCGTATTATTTTGATTTTTGACAGAGTTTCCATATTATTGTCGCTTGCAACTGGATAGATCTGGTCTCTGAACTGATTGAATACTGTTTTCTGACCACAAACTAGGTTAGGATGTGACTTTCGTAGTAACTCGAAACATGGTACATCAATTTTTTTTGTGGGGCTTGGACGCGTAAAGATATCATTCGTAATGTGTTCTTTCCGGCGGTACCACATGACTTACAACTCAACTGAATTGTTTATGTTACTGTGCACAGACGGTGTTGCACCCCGTGCTAAGATGAATCAACAACGGACAAGACGTTTCAGAGCCGCAAAGGATGCAGCTGATGAAGTAAGTTTTGGCGTCCACAAACTTGATAAATTAGGTGACAAGTACTTACGGGATGATCTTGGTATTTGTTAAGACTTATGCTACAATACAAGTACCTATTTCCTCCCTGAAAAATTAAAATTTGATTACTATCAGGCTGCTAAAATAGAGAGTGAAAGAGGAGTTCCGGAATCAGAAGGGCAAGACTTGGAGCGAACTAAAAAGCTGGATTCAAATGTTATCACACCTGGAACTGAATTCATGTCATTACTGTCGTCAGCTCTTCAATATTACATACACTTGAGGATGAACATGGATCCTGGGTGGAGGGATATCAAGGTAAACTTGAAGTTTTGAGTCATGAAGCATAACACCCTTTCTGTCAAGTTTGTCAGAGAATTAGTTTCTCTTTCTGACTAATTGATTTGAATGTGTTGGGAATTTTTAGGTCATTCTTTCTGATGCCAATGTTCCTGGTGAGGGAGAGCATAAGATAATGTCTTACATCCGCTTACAAAGAAATTTGCCAGGATTTGATGCAAACACAAGGCATTGTTTGTATGGACTGGTAGTTGCCTGTTATGTTTATAATCTGTCAGATTGTACTTGGCTAAGTTATCTGTCTTTAGACACATTGTCCATGTTGTCATTCTAGGATGCAGACTTGATCATGCTTGCATTGGCTACACATGAAATCCATTTCTCTATTCTGCGAGAGGATGTGCGCAAGGCGTACACAAAGGATAGATGGTCAACAGATAAGAGGCAGAAAAAAAAGGGGGAGAATGAGCAAGGGGAGGCTGCTGTAAAGAACATAGAAGAGTATATCACGAGTCTGTACTATCAGGTTGGTTGGTGTTATTTGTCATTGTGCAATTGTCATTAGGTATCAGTTATGATATTACAATTATGAAGTTGTCCTAATACTAGGTGGCTTTCAAAAGTGACTATAATTAAAATTCTTGCCCTGTATTGCTCTTTTCAGTTTCTCCATGTCTGGGTACTCAGGGACTATCTAGTGCACGATTTGAGTATACCAGATCCTACCGTAATGACAGACTTGGAACGCTTGATTGATGATTTTGTGTTCATGTGCATATTTGTTGGAAACGACTTTCTTCCTCACATACCGTCGTTGGAGATATTTGAGGTGGGTATTTTTATTTCAATCTAACTTTATTCACAGGGCAAAATTGAGGTTCTGAAATTTTTGGAATCACTTTCTATTTTCAAATTAGATTTGCTTTATTTCACAGGTGTTCAAGAGAGTGTATTAAATTTATGCTTATGTGATAGTCCTATGGTTAAATGTTGCCAATTTGTAGGGGGCTATTGATCTACTGATGGTTGTCTACAAGGAGGAGTTTGCCCATATGGGCGGTTATCTGACAAATTCTTTTGAGGTATTCCAAATATTTTCCTCCTAGCAATTTCATACTTCTCAATCTTGTCTTAGTTCACATTTCAAATACATGTTTGAAAATAGCATACGCCCTCCTTAACAACAGTTGCACACCCCTTGTCATGGTTGATATTTCCCGAGTAGTTTGCACTGTAAAAAGACAATCTTCTTCATCATTGCAAAGTAGCAGGCAAATGTTAGTGTGCACTGTCCATATTCTTCATGCCCTTTGTTTGGTATGGCAAGATGCCTATTAGCCGTTCTTTGTCACCTTTGGTTCGTGGGAGATGGACAGATGCACCTTTTAGGTGTGTGTGCAAGAGCACTTTACTGGTAGAAGTAAGGAGGAGCGTCAGAGGGCAGCTTCTCTTTGTCGTGTTTTTAAATTGATCAATTCTCCTTCTCGTGTTTGGTATGAGAAAAATCTAGAATGGATACACTTTTGAGGGAGAAACTATGTAACACGGACACTTCATCAAACGTCACGTATTGGTGTTGCGGTTGGACACTTGTCGGACACAAACACTCTCCATACATGTGTCCAACTCTTAAATCTGAAGTGTTCTATTTTTTGTCCAACATTTTTTGACTAGACACTTCAGAGGCATTCTGATAATAAATTATTTGGACACTCTTAGGACACTCGCAAAACAAGTCGGGGGTGTTAAATGAAATAGTACACTCCAATTAAAACTCAAGGAAGTCTTATTTTCTGTGTGACCAAAACCAAACCAAACCGAGCCTTTGTCCCAATCAATTGGGGTCGGCTATATGAATCCCATTTTTCCATTGCGCTCTGTCTAGGGCTACCTGTTCACTTAGATTTCGTAAGCTTAAATCTTTCTGTACTACGGCATCCAAAGTCAGTTTAGGTCTTCCTCTTCCCCTAGCCCTAATATCCATTACTATCACGTCACTTTTCATGACTTCTTTGCTGCAGGTATACGGTAAATATGTCCAAACCACATAATCCCACGAATAGTTTCACTTCTAAGTCTATCTCTCATAGTCTTACCACACATCCACCACAACATCCTCATTTCAGCTACACTCATCTTATTCGATTGTTGTTTCTTGACAGGCCAACACTCCGTCCCATATAGCATCGAAGGTCGTATATCACTTTGATATTTGTCATTGGATTCTTTAAAGGTTAGACCTTAGAAAGGCAGCAGGGTTCTCTTCTTACTTGTTTCTAATCGGATGTCCTACGGCTAACTTCTTCTGGAGCTCTTTCCCCTTCTTCCAATTCGGAATCTGTTTTCCATTCGAATCCTTCTTCGAAGTCCATTTTTTGTTCTTGAGATGAGATGGTAGGTGTTGCACCTATAGACTAGACAAGACAAGATTAGAAATGGAACGATTCGTGAGATGGTAGGTGTAACACCTATAGAGGAGAAGTTGAGGGAAAATAGGCTAAGGTGGTTTGGGCATGTTTACCATAGACCAAGAGATGCAGTAGTTAAGAGAGCGGATATGATAGCTTTGGGTAGCAATGTTACGGGGAGGGGAGACCTAATTGACATTAGATGTTGTTGTGTGCAAAGATATGAGTATAATGGGTTTGTGTGAACAAGTGGCCATTGACAGAGCTCAATGGAGGAAAATGATTCATGTAGCCGGCCCCAAGTGATTGGGACATAAGGCTCGGTTTGGTTTGGTTCCTTTTCCAAGTCCATTTTTTATGTAGGACAGATTTGGAATAGATCTAAATATGATCAGACACAAGGAGAATGGCTATGTTTGGGGCTGTGAATAGTATACATGAACAGTAAAGAGAAGAGAAGAGAAGAGAAGAAGGAAGAGTTTTAAGAAGATAGCCTCACGCCTAGGTTACCAAAGGCATCACACGTAGGGCCTCTTTAGCATCACACCAAAGAATGAGATTGCATCACACAATCAAAGAGCTTGAAATCTACTCAATTTTTCATTCAGTCAATAATGATTTGCTGTAAGGCTTACAATCTTATTTATACCCATTTCAACTTGACTCTAGAACTTCCCGAATTAAATAACCATCAACTAACTTTAGACTCTCAAAGGCTCATTGAATATAGACTCTTTGACTACATTAATGACAAAAAAACTTAATGACTCTTTGATCAACTAATTGACTATTCGACTACATTTAACATTAATGACTTGGAAAAACCAAATGACTCTTTGACCAACTAATTGACTCTCAAGACTTTGACTAGAAAATAAATGGACTTGACTAGAACCAAAAAGACACTTCTTTCCCAAGTGGACCCATGGGCAATCCTTACCCTCCAAGACCAAAAAATGGTTAAATTACTGGAATGCCCCTGGCCACCTTTTCTGGCCCGCATCATTCTCCCCTGGTTGGAGAAAACTCGTCCTCGAGTTTTAAAGTACTGTAGTATAAGACTCCATGAACTCCTCCATATTTGCAACCGCATCTTGCTATGAAAAGCTTGAAGTCGAGGCCAATCCTTTTTCGTTTCAAACAAAAAGGAAGACAATGACGCTTTTGACTCCACATGTGGATCCTTGAACTTGTCAGGAATGACAATGTCAATGGTTGGCCCCATCTCTCTTGTGGTGACATTACTTTCGTGTAATTTGACATTGACCTCTTTTTTAATTACATCAACGGTTGGTGCACCTTTCGACTTCCCTTGGTTGCTTGAATTCACCTGATTAACCAATTGAAGCTCAATGGGAAACTCTTTTGGCACTGTACTAGAGGATTCTGGCAGCAACTTACGCATCTGTAAAGGCATATCAGATTCTGGGCCAGCAATTGTTTCCTTCATTTCTCCTGCAACCAGCTCACTTTCTCCACTTCATCCTCTCGAGGAGAAATTTTTGGTGTTTCTTGTTTGCAATTTATATGCGAAACTCAATAGATGATTCCATTGGCGTGACATTGGGGTCGGGAAGGAAAACATCCACCTGCCTTTTAAGCTCTGCATGCTCCCTTTGATTCATGAGATAAACCGGAAGATTAGTCAATTGCGAACCTGGAATGAGATCTATTGCATGCTGGACATTGCGCATGGGAGGTAATTCATTTGGGAGCTCTTTAGGTTTAACATCAGAAAAATGGGAAAGCAACTCAGCCACTTCTGATGGTAATACAAATTACAAAGGCTGATGCAGCAGCTGATTCTGATACCTCTTTTACCACCACAGCAGATATAACTCCCAGTTCCATACTCTCGGCTTGAAAACACTTCTTGGTGATAGGCTTATTTTCAGCAACATCCTTTGGCTTCTTTTCCTTGTATTTTTCCATTTCAGTTGTATTTATTGGCTTCAAAACAATCTCCTTGTTCTTGAATGAGAAAGCATATGTGTTCTCTTTCCCACGATGCCGCACATCTCTATCATAAAGCCATGGTCTCCCCAGAAGGATATGTGTGACATTCATGGGAATTACGTCACACCAGATAGAATCACTATAAGAACCATAAGCGGAAGAAACTAGGCAGCGCTGAGTTTCTGGAATGGAAGTGTTGTCGATCCAAGCTACCTTATACGGATGAGGATGGGTTGAACAGGAAGTTTAAGACGCTCTACTGTGGCTGCGGATACAACATTCATGCAACTCCCACCATCAATAATAAGCTTTCGGGCTTGGTTTCCACAGCGAACCAGCATCTGAAAAATAGAAGTACGCTTCCAGTCTTCCTTTTCAACTTTAGGCGCTGTAAGGATACGTCTAACAAGAGAGATGAATGAATTGTCCACCTCCTCTTCTTCTAAGTCATCTGTATTTAGTACCCCAACGGCAAAGGAATCATCATTATCATCATTATTTTGTTGGTCAAATTCAGCTTCTTGCTCCATTCCCATGTGTAAGTTCCTCTTCGGACATTGATATGCCATGTGACCAGTTTCACCACACTCAAAGCACCTGTTGTCTTTTCCTCCCCTTTTGTTGGCTGCGTAGTTTTTGCCTTTTGGATCAGCCGTATTGACAGAAGTTTGCTTAGAAACACTGGGCCGAAAACGACTTGCATCATTGTACCCTTCAGCGGCTGTTTCCCCAACTTGAGACCCAAACTTTTTAGAAATTGGGTATTTCAAATACTCCTCCATATCCAAAAGCAACCTGGAAGGCATGTTCGAGACTGTATAAGGGATGGCGAAGTAGCTACCTCCTCATGTCTGGCCTCAAATCAGCCTTGAATCGAGCAAGAGTTTGACTTGAATCTTCTGTCACTTGACTCCTCATCTTCAGCTCATCAAATTTCTGCATATATTCATCCACTGACATGTTGTTTTGCTTTAACTCGATGAGTTGTTCACACAACTTCTCATGGTAATTTGATGGCATGTACTTTTCCTTCAACTTAGCCTTCATCTCTTGCCAAGTACCAATTGGTGGTTGCCCCAACCTCCGAATATCACCTTCAACACCCATCCGCCAGATTTTTGCTAATCCCACAAGCTTCATCTTAGCAAATCTCACTCGCCGATTGTCAGCCATATCGTACCAGTCAAAGTACTCCTCAATAGAAGCAAGCCAATCATGATTGAATGAATGAAAAATTGATTAGCTTTCAAACTCTTTGATTGTGTGATGCAATCTCATTCTTTGGTGTGATGCTAAAGAGGCTCTAGGTGTGAGGTCTAGATCTATTCTTCTCTATCTTCTTAAAACTGTTCTCTTCTCTCTACTGTTCACAGCCCCAAACATAGCCATTTTCCTCGTGTCTGATCATATTTAGATCTATTCCAAATCTGTCCTACATCAATTTTGGTATCAGATCGAGAGTAGCACCATGTCTACACGATCCGGAAGACCGTAAGATTAACTAATTTTCAGCATGACGAGATTCTGTTAAAACTTGTGGAGCAGTTGGATTGCGTAGATTATTATTATCCAACTGCTCCACAAGTTTTAACAGAATCTCGTCATGCTGAAAATCAGTTAATCTTCCTCTAAACGGTCTTCCGGATCGTGTAGACATGGTGCTACTGTCGCTCTGATACCGAAGTTGACGATGTAGGACAGATTTAGAATAAGATCTAATTATCTAAATATGATCGGACACGAGGAAAATGGCTATGTTTGGAGCTGTGAACAGTAGACATGAACAGTAAAGAGAAGAGAAGAGAAGAAGAAGAGTTTTAAGAAGATAGATCTAGGCCTCACACCTAGGGCCTCTTTAGCATCACTCCAAAGAATTAGATTGCATCACACAATCAAAGAGCTTGAAAGCTACTCAATTTTTCATTCATTCAATCATGATTTGCCATAAGGCTTGCAATCTTATTTATACCCATTTCAACTTGACTCTAGAACTTCCCAAATAACCTTCAACTAACTTTAGACTCCCAAAGACACATTGAACATAGACTCTTTGACTACATTAATGCCATGGAAAAACTTAATGACTCTTTGATCAACTAATTGACTACGTTTAACATTAATGGCATGGAAAAACCAAATGACTCTTTGACCAACTAATTGACTCTCAAGATTTTGACTAGAAATTAAATAGACGACGTGACTACAGCCGAAAAGACACTTCTTAAGAATCCAACCCATGTCTAGCCATATCCCAAGTGGACCTATGGGCAATCCTTACCCTCCAAGACCCAAAAATGGTTAAATTACTGGAATGCCCCTGCCCACCTTTTCTGGCCCGCATCAATTTTTTGTTTTCAGAAGTCAGATTTTTCAAAGAACAAGTTCATTTCTTGGTCTTTGAGGTCAGCTTTTTTCTTTTCCTAGTCCTTTTGTAGTTCTTCGAGTTTGTATTTTTCGCTTTCCAAGTCCATTTTTTGTTCTTCGAGTTCGGCTTTTTTAAGAATTTTAAGAAGTCGTAATAAGGAATAAGTAATAAGAATAGTTGGATGTAGGGAGCAGAAGCGAGCCTTCCGTAAACATGGTGGGCACTACAATGGTTCTAGATCACCCGAGGTGGAGGAGGAGAGAGGTCCAGGCAGCCTTAAAGAGAGCAATGGCAGGAGAGAATGGTCAACTAGTGGTAAATGTTAGACAATCAATGCGTATTGAATGCCTCTTCTTTGTCGGTGTCAACCCTCCCTTATATATGAATCTTGGGGGAGCCAGTTGTTGGCTCATTCCGATTGGCGCGCAAAGTGGAGGTTGTCATGGTTTCCTCTATAAGTTTCAAGTTCAAATCTTGGTGCTTGTATCATGGGACTTATAGAGGCCATTAAGGTTATATGTGGGTGCTCGCTTCAGATGGTATGTGATATGTCTATGTCTTAAGAGGTGAAGTGCCGGGTCGCTCCCTAGGAGATGAGATGCCCGCTTGGAAGCACATATTGGGAGGATTCTTGTTAGGAGATCTTCATGGGAAGAAGTTCCTTGGAAGGTCGCCCATTCCTCTGAAGAGGATGTCCATGGCCGAATACTCCTTCCTCTGGGGGATGTATCCTTCCATGGGAAGGGGTATCCTTGGCCCGATGGCCATTCCTCCGAGGGAGATGCATCCTTGGCAAGATGCTCCTTTGTTTGCGGGAGATCTGGCCGGATGCTCATGTAGAGGTTCCTGATACCCACAGAAAATTATCTCGGATTGTTCCTTTTTCTTAGTTATGTGATGCTCTTTTGTTTTTTCAATGTGCAGGTGAATTTGGGGCGTGTTGAGCACTTTGTGAAAGCTGTTAGTTCTCATGAGAATGCAATTTTGAGGAAACGTAGCCAGGTTTGATATGCATACATTCTGTTTTAAGTCTGTAAATGAAATCTGTTTGCTGATTGATTTCCATTTTGCTTGGAAGTCCTTCACGTTCTGTCTTTCCCTGTATGTGTTTTTGTTTGCAAAAGAGGTCTTCCGGATGAACTTGTCTACTTAATTATCTAAAACACAATCATTTATAGCACTCGTATATTGACGTGTAACGTAGTTAGTATCTGTATTTCCTGGCTTGGCTTCTGGAGTATCATTTAGCAATGTTCTTTATGCAGGTCCAAAGAGAACAGAAAATTCGTTTTGGTGATTCTTCTAGTTGTGTGAGCGTCTTCATGTCATCTTTCTTCTAGTCCTGATTTCTTACTTTTTATGGAAAGGATTTCTGACTTTGTTGTGTGAATGTTATTGGACCAGCCCGGTGTTAAGAAGGTTCAAAACTCAATAAACCATGTAACTGATGTTGGAAATCCTGTAATCGACCAGGTTGCTTCAACTTCCTCTTTTGTGCTATTTGGTTCCTTTACTCCTACTCTGTATTAACTCTTGGGCTATTGTAGGAATTGGTATCTCATTACCAGGAATTTCACCAACTACTTAGATTTCCCATTTTAATGCTATTTTTGGATTTTTAGTAGGCACCGAAATACGTCAACACTTGAATACTTGAACGGTACAAAATTGCGGACCTCTTTTCTTAATTAGTCTAAAAATTTGGGGCTCGTATTCAAGTTTTGCAATCTCATTTTTCCTTGAAAGGTAACCCGCATAACTTCCATGTCTGGAGTACACCAACACCCATGACCCAATCTTGAATACTCCCCTGCCATCCAAATATGGCCTCATGAAGTCCTACCTTGCTTTGTCAGGTTAAGCTAGGAGAAGAGGGATGGAAAGAGAGATATTATGCTGAGAAGTTTGAGGCTAATACGAATGATGATCGTGAGAAAATTCGTGGACATTCGGTAAGAAAGTTCAATTGCTTTTACATGATTTTGAAAAGTGCTCTGAAGTATTGGTTGTATAACCCTTTGTTAATCTGTCATTTCAAAGCCTCGTAGCATATAGTTGTATGCTTTAAGGATTTACATGGCATGTGCCATTATGTTAATCTGTTTTTTCCTTCTCTCTGCTTTCTGATCGTATTTGTTGTGCCCACTGAGGACCTTGTCTTATACTCTCTTTTGTTGCCGATGAAATAGTAAGCATAACTTAATTTATAGAATTACGTAGGTTAGCCCAATTATAGTGGTACTTATACCATATTATTCAAAAAGTGTTTACTTATAAAATTGGGAGAGCGTTTATGTGAAACTATTAGGCCAATGTTTGCAAGTAAGAAACAACGAAGATAAAATGAGCGTAGCTGGGATGAGATTGTTAAGATGGATGTGGCTGGGATGGGATTGTTAAGATGGATGTGTGATTATACTTGATTTGGAAACGAAGAATCATGGTAAATTGGTGTTGTATGTGCAAAAGGGATACGGAGACAGTTGATCACCTCCTTCATTGCCTGATAGCTTGGGAGCTTTGGACTTTGGTCTTCTCTTGGTTTGGGATATAGAGGGTTGTATCGAGAAGTGTCATGGAACTACAAATTGCTTGGAAAGGTACTAGAGTGGGAAAAGAAGGAAGCGTGTCTCTTGATGTGGGTGATTTGGCACGAAAGGAATTCGAGATGCTTTGAAGGGGTTGAAAAACCTTTATTTAAAATCAAAAGTTTTTTGTTGAATAGCTTGTATAATTGGGACAAGAGCGATTGTTTTCCGTCTCTTGACCAATTTTTAGATTGGTTTGAGCTTTTTCGGTCGAATAGGAGTGCAAGTGTATAGGGCCTTTTGTTGTATACGGGCGGCATTCCCTAATGTCTTTTTGGTAATATAATCTTTTACTTATCAAAAAAAAAAATACTTGGATGTGAGATCTTCAATTTTAACTGAACATGTGGCCATGGGGAAAAATGATTCTTTTAGCTGACCCAAATTGACTGCAAGGCTCTCTTTGGTATGATTTGTTTTACTCCTCTCTGGTGGCTTGAATTTCTGTTGCCCACTTTGCTTAAAATAATTCTTCTGTATTTTATCGTTTTTTTTTCCACCGTGACTTTTGTGTAGAAAGGAAATCTACACGCGTTTGCTTTGTTAACTTGTGTTGCATTTTCTGTAGGTCCTGAAGTACATCGAAGGGATTTGTTGGGTCATGCATTATTACTATCAAGGAGTATGCTCTTGGCAATGGTATGTGCTGCATTATTTTCCTCCTTGTGGTGATTGTTTTAGTTGAACTAAAACGTATTATTGATGCTTTGTGCTCTCTCTCTTTCTATCTCCCCCCATGGGCTTTTGTTTGTCCATCCCTATTTGGTATAACTGCTAGATCCTTTTTTGCCATTGGATTCCCAGTCCTAATATTCATGGTAGTCGACTTCACTCTTGTACATAGGAGTGCGCTTTTGTCCCTAGTTCTTTTTTGATTTTCTTATGAAAGGGGATGAAAAGCTTGTTCCAATAGTGATGTTGATTGGGCTCGTCTTGCTCACTAGTGTAGTTCAGTTGTCATGTGTTACTAGGAAAAAGCCAAATACGTTTGCGGTTTCCAGATTAAGTTAAATTACTAGAATATTACCTACACCTAAACAATTGGGATCCTAAAAGTTGGAGTTACCAAAGTACCTGAGTCTAATGTTGCAGAAAGACGCCTTGTTTGGAAAGTGTCTAATGTACAAGATCTATCCCCTGCTTCAAGTATGCAATTTGAAAGGAGATCCCCAACACATGATTTTCCATTGATGGGCCCCATGAGATGTTTTATTTTTCCTCCTGTTCCCAGTACATATTTGAGAGGCCAATCCCCATCACGTGATTTCCTTTTCACTTACAAGTGGATTGCAATTAACACAGAGTGGATTTAAGTTGCGCTGCCCATAATTCAACACTCCCTCCATCCCATAATTTTAGTCCCTTTTGGGGAACCCAACTATTTAAGGGGACATAATTATTACACCTAAAAAGGTACAAGTTTTCAAAATTGCCTTCTATTTGAAAATGGAGAGCTATTACTTCACTTTGAAAGAACAAGGGCAAAAAAGTAAATCCATCAACTTTTGCTCTTTGACTAGTCAAAATGGACATGTATTTTGGGACATCAAAAAATGGAAAGGTAGACTAAATTAGGGAACGGAGGGAGTATATAGGACCTACAAACGTTCATTGGAACTGCTTTTCATCTCTCATAGGACCTACAGAGTTTTGATGAGTTTGTGATGCATGTATCTTCGGAACTCTCTTTTTCCTTGTAAGGCTGCTGTGTTTTTCACTTACGTCAGACCTATAAAATTCTGATGCTTCAGGTTCTATCCCTATCATTACGCTCCCTTTGCCTCAGATTTCTGTGGTCTTGATCAGTTGGAGATTCACTTCGTACTTGGGAAACCCTTCAAGCCATTCGATCAGTTAATGGGTGTATTGCCTGCTGCAAGGTTTTTGACTGAATGTCTTCACTTCTTTGTCTTCTATAATCTGTCTTACTTGGAATTTGACCCCAAAGGTGCTTGCAGTGCACATGCACTTCCTTTCTTCTACCGGAAGTTGATGACAGATTCGTCATCACCTATTTTGGACTTCTATCCTGAGGGTAGGGTTCTTTCTGAAAAAAATTGATTCCGTCTTAGATATTGATTACAAATTATGTTTCCCTTTGCCAAGTAAACCTTGAATTTTTGTGTGTGCAGATTTTGAGCTAGATTTGAATGGAAAACGTTTTCTTTGGCAGGTATTGATAGTACTTAGCCTTTTGTATTTGTCTCTTGGATAGGTTGGCTATTTTGGGATTTCTCTTATTTTAGAAACTTATTTATTGACGACTGTGTAATGCATAAGATGCTATTTTCGTTGGGGCGGTTGTCGTAATTTATCAGATTTCTCATTGTTGAATTCATTTTCCAATACCTCTCTGTATCATTCTCTTGTTGCTAATGTTCAAAGATACCCTGGTGATTTTGCTTTAGGTGGTTAGCTTGTTCATCAAATGCTTTTCCTATGGGTTTGATTCAGCAACACATCGTTTTCTTGCCTCACTTGCACATTTGTTGGCATCTATGTGATTAAGAAACTTTTAGTCTCCTTTTCTTTTGTTGCCTTTCACATTATTGTGAACTCTTTTTGGTATCGCTTGACAAGAACGGCGAGGAATGCCTAGAATCCGGTATTGCACTCAGTTTATTATCTCTTACTAAACCTCCTGACATCTTGATTTATAGATATTAACCATTTTCCCCTGCACCTCTTGTTTCATGATTACATGATACACGTGTTGCTAAATCATAGAAGGTAACTTTTACCCCCTTCAGTTTTTTTAATTTTTGTAGGAGAGAAGATTATTGTAACTCGATGGAGTTGACTAAAACCATATATTAACTTTGGTTTGACACTTGATCACATTAGTTTTGTCAGAAAATATCAATATTTTGCAGAGTCGTCATATTTTTTTGTCGCTCCTAGTGGTTTCCCACAGCAATCTTCTATCAGAAATATATTTTCCATCAGTAATTGTTATATGCTAGCCAACGAAAGAGTTTGAATTGTCATTTCCTGCTGAGAGAAGGAAAGTTTTAAATATTATGTTATCTTCCATTAGTAAGAACTAATAAGCACATTAATGATAATTGACTAGCTCAATGAATCATTAGGGTTTACTGGTACCATTGCCATTGTTCGAGTAATCTTGGGTGCCTGTATTTTTGCTTTTGTGTGACTTGGGTATCTAACAAATCTATGTGACGCAATTTGGAAATGTTAAGCAAGTAATGATTCTCATGTGCCATAGGACTTTGCTCACAATGCTTTGGCTTCTTTTGATATAGTTTTCCTCTGCTGAACAGGCTGTTTGCAAATTGCCATTTATTAAGGAGTCCCGCCTCCTCTTGGAAATTGGAAAGGTGGAGCACACGTTGACGGTAATGCTTGGTATTACTATGTATTGTCATGCATTGGAGTTACCAGTTCATTTTCTTTTCTAGTTTACTATCTGAACAGTATGATTGTGATTCAGGAAGAGGAAAAACGAAGAAACAGTTTGGGCCTGGACATACTCTGTATTCACAAATCTCATCCTTTATCAACGAAGATCTTTTCTTTTTGGGAGCGCAATAAAGATAATCCGAAGGTGTCTAAGGCTAAAGTCAAACGGAAGATCAACGCTGAAGTGAGGTGTGTTATCATTATGGCAAAGGGCTTGTCAAGCTGTACATTTTTTGTCTTTGCTTTGCAAATGGCAAAGGGCTTGTCAAGCTGTACATTTTTTTTGTCTTTGCTTTGGAAATGGCAAAGGGCTTGTCAAGCTGTACATTTTTTTTGTCTTTGCTTTGCAAATTTCGGATGGCTTCATGTTTTATCTACCATGCTGTGCTTATGGAGGTTTAAGGAGTGTTTCACACACAAAAAACAAAAATATATTTCAATTTGATTCTCACATGAAGTCGAACTAGTAAAAGTGTAGGTTGGGGGGAAGGGTTAAAATGTGAACGGAGGTGAAGACAGTAGTCGTCAAACTACTACTAAAACCCATATTGTACTTAAACTGTTTCAAGGCTATTGTGCCACTGTTTCCTTTTATGTAATTGGTATGCTTTTTTGTTCTATAAAGGTGTTTTACTAGATTAAATGTGCTTTCTATTAGTGAAAGTCATGCACTCACTGGTGTCTTTTGTGGAAGTTATGGTGGTGTCAAGATCGGGAGATGGCAGGAGAACTAGATGGTTCAGAGTCAAGGTCATCCTACGCGTGCAATTCTGGTTGTCATCTACTTTTATTTTCTATTTTCCAACCTACTGGAAATGAACTGATGGTACTACAAGTATTTTGGATGGATGTCATTTAGGATAGTTGGGCCTTTTGCAACCTATAATAGCAAATGATTGCTGACGAATGAGTGTATGCTGTAAAATTAAGGATGTTGGTTGAGGGACTGAGAAAGGAAGTGATGGGCTTGGATTTAGTCAAGGAATATGGCTTTGAGTAGTAAGTCAATGGAAAGAATTTTTTGATGTACCTGACCTCAAGTACCTTGGACAAAAGCTTGTGTCCTAAGTTGAGATTTTAGGTTTTATTTGGAGATTGTAGATTAAAGAACAGAACTCCATTTTGGATGTTCTATGATTCTATCAATGAAATGCAAGTTTTGGGTTCGAGATGTGCGGCTTGGTTTCAAGTATTTCAACTTCCATGGTCCTCCCTCCTTGTTTGTTGGTCAACTTGGTCTATTCATCATCATCTCTTTGCATGTGAAAGTGATCTTTGACATAACTGTCAAACCGTTGATATATTGTGGCGGGGCTGAACAACCATACATAAAGTGAGAACTCATTTCAGCTACTGTTGGTGGTTATCAGCCACAATCAAAATGCTTGCGCCAATAGTCAGTAGACTAGTCAAGGTTTATTGAGCCCCTACCACAAGCCCTCCCTTCTTGTCCCATTCACCGACATTAGGTATGCTCACTGTTCTGGTGATTGTGCCACCTCATCATGGCTCCACTCAGTTTACCTTGGCTTATCTAGACGGCCTTCATTGAGCAGAACCTTGGATATACTTATTTCCATAGATGCCCAAGTTTGTATTGCCCTTTTCCTGCCTTTCCTGGTCACTGCTTTTAAATTTGATTTTCGGAGATCTCTTAGCCGACCCCATGTGATTGGGACATAAGGCTCGGTTTGGTTTGGAGATCTCTTCTTTTCTTTCTTATCTCCCTACTAGTGGAGCTGGAGCATTCTTCCTATCCCAACAATATAATTGATTTGACTTTGCTCCTTTCCTTAACAATCGAGCGTGAATGACATTTCTTGCTTTGGTTTGGGCAGTGCATTGACATCTCCTTGTTTAACCTAAGTCAATTTTCAAACTGTTTTGCAACTTCGCAAGATTTTCTGTATGCTATGCTGTCTTTTCCACGAGGTCTTATTCTACTGTTTGTGCCTTACTCATGCTATTTGAAGTCTTCCACTTGGGATTTACCATTCTAATGCTAATTGAAATTTCCATGCAGTGGTGGGATGAATGGATACATATATATTTCGGATGAACCTGTGTGTCCTTCGGAGATCAATCCACCAACTGATACCATGGTGATGATTACGGATAACAAAGTCATGTATGTTTCTGTGGATGGTTATATTTGCATTACAGAGATTGAACCTAGTGGTAGGTAACCATTTCCTTGTCGACTATTAACTGTTCCCTTGCTCTGTTTTTTCAGATCTGTCTTCTATAAATTTCCTTGTTTTCACCCTCACATCCCAAAACCACCGGAAGGAGTAAATATGCCTGTGAAGGTATGTAAATTAATATGTTGTGCGACTTCGAAATGTCATGATTCAAGAAAATCAAAAGCCTAATTTCCCCCCTCATCCTGGACCAAGCAACATCTATTCAAATAGTGGTGAAATCAGGTCATGCACCTCTGCTGGATTTGCTGATAGCAAATAACTTTTATTATTTCTTTCTTTAGTCGTACATGGGTTGTGCTCCTTCAGCACGTTTCTTTGTTGCCCAATTCAATTTTCTTTGTTGCCTATTCAAAAATGGTCTACAGGTGTTTAATCATTTATTACCGTCAACATTGACAAGTTTTGAGCCTAATATCAATCTTTCTTTTTTGTTTGGCATGGAACTTGTACTTTTCTTGTCTCAGTTTGTCAGAAAGCAGGATGTTCTACCTCCACCTGTTCTATGGCATGATAGGCGGAGCTTACGTGGACGAATATATTCTGAAAGGTGATTGCTTCCAGCTTTCGTTCATTTTTTCTATTTCAGTAACTATGTGCTGGGTCCATGAACCTGTGAGGTAGCTAGGTAGTTAAATCCTCGATTTCCTATAAAGTCAAATGCAAGTCTTTCTTCCCAATGTAGGGCCTCACCTCTAGGCTTCTGCGATGGAGTAATATTGGGGCTTTTACCTCCATGTTGTTTGCAATAAGTTTCATGCTTATTGCCTATTAGCTCAAGCTTTGACTACTGCTCCACTGAGCAAAACTATGATCCCATAAGGCCATGACTCGAATGGCATCGTTAGATGAACATCGACCCCTTGCTGGAATTGTGCAGATATTTAGGATGAACTTGCTAATCTCAATGTTTTTGCGAATCATTAAAAAGCCACGACTTGATTCTAAGAGCTAGGTTGCATGGACATTGGTACACGTGTATGTCTAAGAGTCCGATCCATCTAGTTTCCATCTTAAGGACGTGGGACACACCAGAATAAGAGAATTAATAGCAATCAGCTCTCCAAACCCAGTCCTTTTCCATGGTGCATCTATGTTCTTTTTAGGAGGGTGCTGGTGTTTACAAGGTGCCTTGGGGCATTCTGAACATTATGTAGAAGTTGTATGAAAAATTCATTTAGATCCAAATGACATTGTGCTTGCTAGGTGAATGTCCAACTGAACATATGAGACTGATTCCATATTCTTTAAAGTGTCGTGTCCGGCCCAGTTACTGTGTGTTAGAAGAGTCCTTATGAGTCTGTGACATAGTCCAAGAGTGAAAGCTATCCAAGCCCAGATAGTGTGTAGGAGAAACGTGATCTCACCATCCAAGTGGAGGTAGGCAGTAGTTGTCACCTGGCTCTGCTTATTCACTTGTTCCGTATGGACAGTATCCATCAGAAAAATTCTTTTGCATTTGTTTATTATGTCTTGTTCTTTACTGCTTTCCAGGCCCATTCCCAACTCTATCTCCGGTAGTCGTCTTGAAAAATTGGCACATCGGCTTGTTCGCAAGTATTATCTTGCAAAGGAACCAGGAAGCCAAGGATTCATGGAAGTTGGCAGTGATATAGTTGTGGATGCCATGGCGTGCCAGCCAAACTTGAAAGTTACAGTTAGTAGGAAGGAACTAGATGCAGGCGGCGAACACTGCATTGTTGTTGAACGGACTAAAAAGAAACGGAAACTAGGCAGTGACTCACAAAAATCTGCAAGTATTGGTGTGGATGATCTAGCTTCCCAATCAAACTTGAAAGCAGCAGTTAGTGGGAAGGAACTAGATGCAGGCACTGGAAACTGTATTGTTGTTGAACAGGTAAAAAAGAAACGGAAACTAGGTAGTGTCACACGCAAAAATAAAAATAAAAGGTGGAAAATTAACAAGGCCAAGCGGCAGCAGGCACTTGCCAATGGAATAGCTCCTTTGGAGCCAGCCTTGATTTGAAAGAGTCAAATCTCATCCTCCTTGGTTTACACCGGGAGCCCTCAATAGTGGCCCTCATTATAGAGGGTTAGAGGAAGACTTGAAGATGCAATTCTGTCGACTGATAATGCTGTGAGCCACAATAAATGTTGGTGATTTATAGTGATTGGATGGTTACCATTACAAACAGAGCAGAAAGAAGCAGAGCCAAGGTTATCGCGGCATCCCTGATAGGTCAAGAGATAAAAATCAAACAAATTAGATTTCGGTAAGTTATAGTTGCAGCACCTGTGAAGCTATGAGGCAAAGTGCTGTGAGCGTCGTGTTGTATTATGCAGTTGAAACCTGCAGAGGTTCGGTTGGTTCTCCCTCTGAATTTTATTCTTAGTTCTTTTCTTTTTATTAGTAATATTTTCTTGTAGAGGTGACATGAGTGTGCATTGCCGCAGTTTTGAGGTCATGAATATGCGATTTATTTTAAAATCTAATTGATTTGAGTATTTGACTTGTCAAGCAGTTGGTTTTGAAAGTACCTATTTCATGGTACTTGTAAACAATTTTTTTTTTTTGACAAGGTACTTGTAAACGGTTGTTTATACCCAAATGTGGTATATTTTGCCTCCTATATTCCTAGAAGTTACAGTTCTGCCTTGTAAATCATAGGCTTACTTTTTCCACTCCTAAATCTTGGAAACGGGTTATTATCCCCAAAAACCTAACTGTCAGATTTTGCTCCTCGTTTTGGTGAGTGAAGCCAAAGCAAGCAAGTGGGACGCCAATGCAGTTGGCACAAGCTCCTTGCCCATGAGGTGTGGGGTTCGAGTCCCACCCTCTTCCCCCTCTCCTCAATACTAACTTCTAATTACTAACTCCCTACTGATGTCTACAATATTGGCAAAAAAACAAAAAAAGAGGACAAAAGATGAATATGGCAATGCGGCTACTATTCAAATTGAGAAGTTGCGTTTAGGGTTTTCCTTGGTTTTGGCAGAACTGGGTTTCGTCAGTTGGCTGTATTCCATAAGGAATGATCCCATATTGATTTATCATAGAAATGATCAATAAAAAAAGGTTTTTTCTTGTTCGTTACCTGGCTCTATTGATCGACTTTGTGTGTCGGTTCTGCTATGCGGTATGTGCTTTTGTCTAGATGTATCCTTTTGAAAAAGGGAGAGAAGTTACAATGCTCAGTGGTATGTGCTTTCGTCTGGATGAAACAAATTAGGTATCCTTTTGAAAAAGGGAGAGAAGTTACAATCCCCTCGAAATTGAATTTCATAATTTTTTTTCACGGGAATTTCATAAGTTTGAGTCAAGCATTTCTACTCATTTTGTTTCATTATCACCCAATGAGATAACTACGTGCGTTTTATTGGTTGAATAGTAGTATAAAAGGCTCAAATAATCAATATAAATATTTATTATTATCATGCTGTGCGTTTTATGAAGTTACAGTTTTGCCCCTGTAAATCGTAAGCTGCACTTTGCCCTCCTAATCCTTGAAAACAGGTGCTATGCTCGCCAATAATAACCTAACCATGTCTGATTTGAATCTCTTTTTTGTTTTTGTTTTGTTTTTTTTTTTTTTAAAAAAACACAACTTATATTGAAAAAATCATATACAGATTACGCGTCCCATAGACCCGAAAACAGCAGATACAACAAAGAACCCACAAGGGTTGGAACAAAAAGAAGAAAACAAAAGAATGTATCGAACAAAATGCAGCTACTTATCAAATTGAGAAATTGCGTTCAAGGTTTCCCATGGTTTTTGGCAACAACGGGTTTCTCTCTTAACCCCCAAATTCTAAGAAAGTCGTGTCTGCAGTTAACCCTTGAATCATCAAAAAGCGTAAAGAATTAACAGACACTTGTCTTATTCAGAGCTTTTCTCGCGAAAAAATAGACTTTGCGTTAATATATACTAACATATGATTGTAACAAACACTATAGTATAGCACAGTAGTTCTCCCTCAACTCTCCTGACCTATCGACGGCCACGGATAGCAAAAAGACTTGTATGGCTTATGAGTCTCCAAGCAAGTGCCGTTGTCTCTCACAAACCAAGGGCAATGCTGGCTGCACATTCCTTGTCTGTACACATCAAAAGAGTTGTTTCCCCGTTTGGAAAACAGGTAGCAATAGAATCGAGTCGTCCCCCATATGTTTTTGCGGAAATGCCACTCGATAAACTGTCCGTATGAGAGTTCATGGACGCCCAGATCGTTGTCTGCAGATTTGCAATGGATGGTCAGAACCACGCCGTTCGCCAGTTGATTCGTGACCCTGACGTGCATTACTTGGAGACTATCAGGATCATCAGAAGCTATGCCCAATGAAAAGAGTGACAGGAACACCAACATTGTGATTTGAATGGATGAGCCCATCACCTTTGTGAATGTGTTTATTAAGGTGGTGGTGGGAATGAGTTTGGTATCTGAGGTTTTAGTTTTATAGGGCAGTAATCTCATGTTAATATGAACTATGGTAAGAAATCTTACATGGATAATGGTAATAACTATGGTAATCTTCTTGTTTCAAAACATCCAATAAAAGTAAATGTAAATGTTTTAATCAACTTTCTTCCGACAAAAAATCTGACATGAACTAGCGTATTAATTGATATTCTCGTTGCACAAATTTGATGCGAATTGGGGTAATCTTCCTGTTCCAACAAATCTAATGTCAAGAGATCTAACTGGAAGATTGCGTATTAATTGATCTTCTCGTTGTACAAATCTGTTAAGAATTGGGGTAATCTTCCTGTTCCAACAAATCTGTGGTGCATTTTTAGACTGCAGAGGATAGCCCGCACAATTGCAACTGCTTAAAAGAGTTTTTAACGACATTTTGCTGAGAGATCATTAGGTAAGGAAAGTATCAAACCGGTAAGAATCTGTTACAAACCTGGACCATTGATTGTCGAGACGAACGGCCGATATGTGCTTGCTTCCTGCAGTCCAAACCCAGACTGCGGAGAAGTTGGGTCCTTCTCAGTTTTATGTTAAAGTTCTGCGTTGAGACGTCAAAGCATCAATGGTATCGAGTGCTGTGGCTGAAGCTACGCCATACTTTATGAAATGAGGGTTGCACAAGGGATTAACTCAAAACCTTATGAGATACATACCTGGTTAGTTTTGGATAGAAAATGTGCAATTGTAACAAGAACGGCCAATAGTTATAGGATGGCACCCCCTCAGTATTTTGGAGGGGTAAAAAGTTCGACATGGTCCACAGGTTATATTCCCAGTTCATTTTCCCCATCTTGAGAGGATAAACATGCCGACAATTGTCAAACACGATGTAGCCACTATGCTTACAACAAGAGCGAATGCATAGACAAGAGAAGGGAAGTTGAAATACTTCTGGATCCTTCTTAATCCTTTGTCAATAACAGGTGCCAATGCAGCTGCACCCGCCACTCTGAACGGTCTCGTGACATTGTTACCGGTCCACATGAGGATAACAATCTGGGGTTGTCAAGAAAAAGTTCGTTAAGGGAAACCAAAATACCAGAGAAAATAGAAGAATAATAACGACCCCGGAGGAAACCATTGATTGGCAGTTCCTTCAGTTGCATATGCGGTAAGAGATGCATGGATGATAAAAGTTCAACTTAAATACACAAGGCGGAGAAAGAAAATAAAGCTGGTGTCAATGTAATTGGATGACATTAAAGCTCGTTAAATGTCATTTTGATATCAGAGTACTTGTTCTAGAACCAAACTCTTGAGGGCTGTGACTGTGGTTGCCATGCCTCCAAGCACTTGGCTCCAGGTCCTATTTCGCTTTAATAAGTAATTCAACGAAGAGTCATTAGCATGTCAAGGACTCAAGTAGATAGCACACTATACAGAAGTTATCAATGCCCAATGCCTTCGATTTTTTTCCACTTTGGAACCTCTAGAACTTCATTACGGTAGAAGCCAGTTCGTTGTTTCGTTTTCTAAACTTCACAATTGAAACTCAGTCTCCCGGTCAAAAAACCCGAATAATGTGGTGACCAACTTCACCGTTCACTAGCCGGAGCCCAACTGAATATGGGACAAAGACCCGTATGGACTAACACAGGAATGGTTGTATACTTGTATGAGACCTTTTCTGACCCTAAAATTAACGAATGAAGAAAAGCAGTAGCAGATTGAAGCATTTCTCACCCCTAAAAGAGCTTGGAGATTGGCAGCAGGATTCTTGCCAGTACTTTTCTCATACCCAAGAAATGCAAGAACAAAGAAAGAAGTGTAAGTCACACCATCAAACAAGCCATAAGCCAGACAGCCGAGAGCCCGAGCTTCGCAAGTTTCGAATTCATTTCCGCTGAATTCTCCTGATAAAAGCCCAAAAAAAAGTTTCAATTTCAAATGGGTTGCCTTGCCCCCAATTGAGACAAGAAAACAAAAATCAAATGGGTTACGCCAAATCTCTGTCAAGTAGTCATCTTTTACTTCACCGGATCATTATTCTTCAAATTTAGATGCAGTCACTGTCAATGTGAGAGAGAGAGAGAGAGAGATGAGAGATGACCTGTGATTCTTGATATTGTTAGGGAAAGTCTTCTCCACCTGATGACGATGATGAAGCTCCTTGGCTAGCCGAGGAGCATCTTACACGAACAGCTGGCTTCGAATTGACCTTCACAAACTTCTTGTTGAAATGGTACCCATCTTGAATTAGTCGATAACTGAAGGTTGTGCTACAACTGGCTTCAACTAGGTTTGGAGGAGAATATGGAAGTGGTAAGACAGCGGTCCACATCTCTCTCTCTC
>JAOTQK010000018.1:21649170-21662388 GCA_025642025.1 Rhododendron ferrugineum
GTTCCATATATTGCTAACTAATGATCACCTATTTTTTTTCTTCTTTTTTCTCGAAATTGATGATCACTTCATTTTTATGCCATCTATTCTAACCAAGGTTGCACAAAAAGAGTAGCCTTCTCTCTAATTTTTAAATGATGTTCTGTTCAGTTTACCAACTATTGGACATAGGGTTTAGGATCAACACCTCTTCACTTGCCGGATAAACGTTGGGTGCATCCCATCCTTCCCCAAATCCGTAGTAGTAGGAGCCTCGTGCATTATGTAGCACTTTTTCTTTTTCTTTTTTTTTTTTTAATTTACAGAAGGCCACAAGGTTTAAGAACCATATGCTCATAAACCAAGAACTGAAAGACTAGAAACACAGGCAACAAATCTTATATCCAGCATATGATCGATTCACTCTCAGCAGAAGTTTCAGCATGAGACAAACAATCATGACACCATCTTATAGTGAAAACTTCAAATTCATTGCTGAACAGTTTCCTCTGTATATATGTATGACAACATGCACAATCCGAGAAACAATACGAAACCCTAGAAGATTAATCCCTCGGAATGCTTACCGTATAATGTAAATGGAAACAAAAAACCAAACACGATCAACGGTATATAGCTGCAGCTCAGTTCCCTTCTACAAATGTTTCCCTTTGCCACTGTATTTTTCTTTCTTATAGAAAGTATGGAACTACCTTTATTATTTTGCTGTGCATTTGGAAGTCAGATAACCAGGCACTCACCGATGAGCTAGTCCTATAATCTCAATTGTTCTAACAATTAGTTCCTGCCAAAAAATTGCTTACTCGAGACTTCATCAACAATTCCTAATGAGCAAGTCAACTCGATCTAACCCACTGATCCCGAACCTCAACAGCAAACAAACTCAATCCTTTATGCCAATGCACTTGAGCAACTTGGTCCAAAAACTGTCCACGTCTATGAACATAGGTGGGTCTATGGGTTCTCGAAATTTTGCCTTCTCGCTAAGCTGTTCAAAAGAATTTACAATATTTTGTAGCCTTGCAACGAACTCAATCAGCAGCGAAGTAAACGTTGCGAATGACAATGCACTTGCACTTTCATATGTCCTTACTTCGCGTTCATTGAGGATGGTATCACCAAGAATTGAGAGACGCGAAGGCCATGTTACCTGGTCCTTGAGCATCTCGCCGGTGGACCCCCATTGCACGGAAGGGTTAATGCTTATATTGGGGTTCTGAGGATCAAAGTGCCGTAGTGTTGAAGCTGATCTCCCATTTAGGGATAATTCACTGAGAGAGTGTATCACTCTTTGTTTATTTTCATGATCCTTCACCTCAAGAAGGGTATTGGGATCTTCAAACTCTTTGTGTCTCCTAACGCCTTCCCAATTCGCCGAGTTAACCAGGAGGTATGATTTCTGGTCTATCATCATTTGCAACTCTTCTGCAGCTTCATGGATTTCATGGAGTATGTCTCCATGGCTTAATTTCTCCATCTTTTCAACTTTGTTAGCAAGTTCACGTAAAATATAGGCCCCTTCAGACCCGACCCTCTGAAGCTCTTTACGAAAGACCTGTCTCAGTTCAAATGGAGCCTACAGAACAGAAAAATTGAATCCATTATTACATTGAGTTCAACGATAAACTTCTGAAGGCTAAACTGTAAACTTCTGAAGGCTAGTAAAGTGTGGTACACCTTCCTCGGTGGTAAAGAGGCAAGAAAACAAAATCTGGATCTTACAGATTTGGGCTCGGAAATGTGGTTGCCTGATTTTGGATATGCATTTCCTTCTTCTATGGTTAACAAAAGGTGTGCATAGGCGTTCTATCGAATTTCTAGAGTCACTTTCTAGGCAAAGGGTTAACAGAAAGTGCACAACATGCAACATAAAACCATATTTTCTTCCTTCTATGTTACATAACATTGTACAAAAGGAAGTTTTCATTTTTTTTCCCTCCTTTTTCTCGCTTTTGGTTCCTGAAGACTAGATGGTAGGTCATTAGGTACGGGCTGTAACCATGCACCAACATATAGAGCTGCTACTTCTTTTTTAACCCTCATTAACTTATAAAGCATGAATCATGCTAAACTATATAAATGCTCAAACAAGAACAGAATGCACTGATTGCAGTTTAGAATATTTGATAAGTTTCCCTTCGTCAATCAGACATATAGAGACTTCAAAAAAACACGTACATCCATGAAGAGAACATGTCACTGCACTAAAATTTTGTTTAGTAGGTAAGATGGTGAACTGGGCCAACAATAAGTAAGCCTGGCTAATGCATTTACAGTGCCTACTTAGAAAAATACCAAAGTTTGTTCCAAAAATCCCTCGACTCATCTGTCGCACAATCTCGTGCACATTGATTTCTACGGACATGAAAGCTTTTTGGTTCTGCTCTACTCAATGGAATCCATATTTCTTACCTTAACCTAACAATTGATGACTGATGAGGAAGACGTTTTCTGCTTCTGTTCATGAATAATTAAAAACTGAAATTTTCTGCCATTTGAGGTTTGGAGGTATATGCTAGTTCTATCCAAAAGGGTTCATGCCAATGAAAAGGGAGCGCTAAATAAAGGCCGTAGAGGTACCTTCTTTCAATAATCTCAAAATGCACCAGTTCAAAGGTCTATGACAAGACAACAAGGAGAGATCTTTTTCACCTGTATTTCTGATAGTATACATCCGTGCATTGCCATGACCATGAATGCACAATGCCTTAATGCACCACTCACTTTGACATAATCGCGCCATGGGTAATTCCACATTTTATACCTCCCATGAGGTGGTTCCCAAACAGCAAAATCCAACTGCAAAAGAAAATAATGAATCTGAAACATGCCTTTCTTATAGCAGTGTTCTGTAGAATATAAAATGAGGCACAATTGCAGAAAACGAAGTCACACCAGAGAATCCTCTTGGCTTGTGGACTCTACAGCAGATCTGTACCCGCTATATGTTGGGTCATCAGAAGCCTGGTAAGTAAGAATTTTTGAAGGGATCCTCTCATATTTAACATTTTCCAAGTACTCATTCACACAGCCTGTGGAAAAGCTTGTACGTATTATGATGGGTATCATAATTCATAGCTAGTGCACAGATATCAACATAACTTGTAATTCAAAGAAAGCAAGTAAAACTTCTAACCTTCCAAGGATGTAGCAACACCCTTAAAATTTTTCACAACCAATTTGTGCAAATCCTCGCCTGCCCAAATCGGGTAGATACAGATATTTACACCTAGACAAATACCAGCTCCAATTGCAATTAGCAGCAATCGAGATATAGCAGTTTTGAAAAAACTTGAAGACCCCGATACCAGCACAATACAGTAAGTCAATAAAAACACCCGGAATCCGTATTCGTATTGCTTCATTGCCGGGAACAGTTTCAAATAGCTTGCAAGAAATCCTACAACCCCAATATGGTGCATCAGTTTGTATAGTATTCACAACAGTCAAGGTTGATATCCATAAATGGGTATTGATAGATTTAACAGCTTGCACTGTACCTGCAACAAAGATGCTAAACACAATAAAAACTTCTTGGTATTCTCCAGCCAACTCAGTTAGTTCAGCAATGCCCAGAGCAAGTGCTCCAGCCGATAATGTCCCCAGAGCACGGTTAAATCCTTTGTTAAGGGTTGCTCCTAAATAATCAAAATCTCCACCAATAAGCTCAGCAGAATCACAGAAACAACTGATCATCAACCTTAACAGAATCAAAAACTGATTGAATAATAAAAAGCTGCTCAGGCTGCATTCACTAAAAAAAGCCAACTTTTTGGAATCTTTTCATCTCTAGTGATTTTCTTTCATAATTTTTCTACTTCTCCGATCCTTCTTGTATCATATGGGCCGGATAAACACAGAAGGTTTTACCAGAAGCTTTAAAAAAACACTAAATAAAAGAAAACAATAGTAGTATTTAGCTTGTCCCATCTTTGGGGGCCCTTTTCCAATTTTTAACGTAGAAAAACCGGAAAAGTAACAAAATCTCCACGATAACCAACAAAACAAAACTTCACCGATTCCCAAAAAAACAATACTGATTCTTTTTCTTTTCTAATGGTTAACGTAGACAAACGGGAACAGTTAGAAAATCTCCACCATAAGCTAAAAACAAACCGACGGAGGATAATATGCCACTAATTTTAAACAAGTTCAGATGTCAATACATATCTCATGGGTATTAATACACTTTCACAAATATCAATACACTTTTTTCAAATATCTATGCACTTATATATATATATATATATATATATATAACTCTTTGAGAAAAGCACAGCCTCAGCCCCAAATTCGCAATCAATCACTTTGACTCGACCTAAATTTCACAAAACAAACACACGACACTCAAATTTGAGCATTAATCTAATCATACCGATGCTAAACTCGAATACCACAACGACTGTCAGTATCGCCCAGATTGAATACTGACTAATATCCTTCAAGGGTTCTTTGAAGAAAATCAGAACCGATACAAGGGCCAAAGCCAGGCCCATTTTGGCTGCGAATACAACCTTTCTCGGATCAGAACGGCCCATTTCGTACGCCTTGATCGACGATTCTCGCACATTGGTGCATAAATCGGTGAACTTTTCGCGAACTGATCGGGACCGGGGCGCGTCATCGCCGCCGTCCGATCGGCCGATCCGCAGCTCCGAGTAGTCTTTTCTGGAGAGTAGTTTTTCTGCATAGCTTTGCCTTAGTGTTCCTGCCATCTCTTTTTAACTTTATCGAACTAGTGTCACGGAGAAGAATGTGGATAGAAGAGGATTGCATCTACGTAAGAGAGAGAGAGAGAGAGAGAGGTGTTACCGAACCAGCCATGTTTGATTAGTTTTGAATAGACTGGTGACTGGCACCTTCTGTGTATTTGGATACATACATGTATACCGTATACGTATGTATACGACTCCAGGAGGTGAATCCTCTATGCCATGTTTTGAATTGGTATCTTCCATTTGTTGAATGTGTCGAGATGTATTTTTAAACTCTTATCGGTAAGAATTGCTAAGCGAATCTGAACTATTGATTATATCGATGGATGATCCGATATGGACTATCTCATTCAGTCCAAATCATAGAATTGGACCCACAACTTCACAGTGTGAGTGGGGTAAATTATTAGTTGGCTCCGGAGCACCGCCACGTAATACTCTAAAAGCCTAGATATTTATGCAGATCCGCTACCAAATGTATGGTAAAAAAAGGTCCATGGAGCGTCACGCGAAGCTGTTTCAAGAATACAGAATTATCACTCGTGAGTGCGGGGAGATATTATATGGGGTGGGCCATATGTCTCCAAGTCAAAAAAACTGTTCCACGGGATTGTGTGGTTGAGAGGGTCCGGCGGGATCCGGGGGGCCTGTGGTTAGTCACCACAGGAGTTTAGTGACCCAAAACGACGTAGTTTTGAGGTTGCAAAGGGTTTAAAAAGGGCCGGACTATTGGTAATCACAAATTTTTTGAACGTAGCCCGGTTATACTATGGTACACACCTGTATATAATATGGTACACAGGCTACGTTCAGAAAATTTGTGGTTCCCAATAGTCCGGCCCTTTAAAAAAAGGGGCCGAAAGATCCTCTTTGGTGGAAAGTCGAGAAAAAAATTAAGTGCTCTAATTTTCAATCCGTTTGAATCAGTGAGAAGATTTTATTTCTCTGATCATTTTATCCTAAAGGATCATAATTAATTTTTGACTCTAGGGCTCTCGTTAGTTAGCCCTAAGAGATATTTGGTTATACTATTTTCTTAGGACTACTTAACGAGAGCTCTAGAGTCAAAAATTAATTATGACTCTTTAGAATAAAATGATCATAAAAATAAGATCTTTGTATCGATTCATACAGATTGAAAATTTGAGTACTTAATTTTTCATAGGCAGTTTATATATTAAAAAATATGGTTAAAAAATTAAGTGTTTCAATTTTTAATCCATTTGAACTGGTGCGAAAATCTTATTTCTATGATCATTTTATCCTAAAGGGTCATAATTAATTTTTAACTCTAGAACTCTCGTTAATTAGTCCTAAGAAAGTAGTAGAACCAAATATCTTTTAAGGCTAACTAACGAGAGCCCAAAAGTCAAAAATTAATAATCAGAGGAATAAGATTTTTACACCGATTCAAACGGATTGAAAATTAGAGCATTTAATTTTTTTCTCGGCTTCCCACCAAAGAGGGTCTTTCGGCCCTTTTTTAAAACCTTTTGCAACCCCAAAATTACACCCCTGTGGTGACCCAAGTCACCACAGCCCCCCAATCCGTCCGGGGCACCTCGGTGCTCCATGGACACGGAATAATCTCTCACGTGTAAGTTTTACCTGCAAGCAGCGAGAAATTTTTCAGTGTTGGGTGGGCATGGGGTGCCGAACACGCATCGCGATCGTCCAATTGTTTTGGACTGCCCAAACCTGTTTGGGCTTGAGGGGTGTTTTGGTAATTTTACACTAAAAAATTATCCAAATATATCTGGACCGTCCAAAACACTTTTGGACGGTTGAGATAGTGCTCGGAACCACGTAGCCCATGCCCACCTGGCACTGAAAAACTTCTCGCAAGCAGCACCCGGCCAAGGAAATCTGATATGACGACTTGAATTTCGTTCTTTGAGGAAATTTTTTGATATAACTTCATCATCTTTATGTTTAGAGTCTCGTTCTAATTTTCCTATAGTCAATCTAAGTTCAGATTAAAGGGGAAGGTTTGTACGTTGAGAAAATCTTCTTTAGGGAGTGTTCTGTAGAGAGGATTTACAGCGCTAAATCGCGCGCGTCCAAAAGTATTTCGAATGGTCTAGATCGAAAGCTATTTTTGACTGGTAAAAAACTCAACCATTAATTGCGGAAACGAACGACTGCAACTGCATGATTCCGCAAAAAAACTTGTTCACGGCTCCATCATAAATAAATTTATCTCTTGTACATTAGGTAACTGACAGTCAGCACCCAAGATTCCCGCTAGACCCCTATGTCATAAATCCAACATAAATAGAGTAGTAGTTTATAACTCGTTTTTTTTTTTATCAGTAAGTGATTGGAAGTTGGAAAAGCACAGTTTGGTCTGAAATTTTTGGGTAATTTGACCGCAACACGCAATTAGGATTATAGGGTTCCAAAAAAAAAAAAACGAACAAATCAAAACTAAAGGATAAATGTTGAATTTTTTTTAAACAAGGTGAGGTCAAATAAACTGTAACACATAAAAAAATTCACTCCTGGTTTAGTTGAACAAATATTTATACTAAAATTGGGTGTGAATCAATTGATATCGTAATAATTTTGTTTGCGTATTTATTGATGTCCGATCAACTATTGTCATGAGCACCGGTGATGCAAAAGTAATAGAGGATTGTGATCAAGAGGTGAGTTGAACCTTTTCACACTATATACTCGCCGGCCACCGCAATTCAGTTACTTTGAATTTCTTGGGGTACTTTGAGCAATGCAAACTATACTAAACGAGCTCTCAAAGCCGATACATGGCCAGTAGCCACAACCTAAGTCACATAATTAATGTGTGGGAACAGTAGCGTGAGTGTAATGCTAGCCACAACCTAAGTCACATAATCAACGTGTGGGAACAATAGCGTGAGCATGAAAGCATCATGAAACATATCCCGAACTACTAAAATCCACGAGCAAGCGTAGAGTGAGAATTAAAAGCAGGAGAGCATTATGTGACTAAGGCCGCAACCCCACATTCTGTTGTTCTCCAATGCAATGCCCAAACCTAAAGTGACCAAATAGGACCGAGCTCCACTCCAGTTACATCCCCTCGAGTTTGGTCCAGTTTTGAACTCCTCCATCCAAGCACCAAAATAATCCCAAACGATGACAGAAACTGCATATACTGTTTTTTTTCCTTTGAACAGAGTCCGTTTTCATCAAATCCCGTTTGGAGAAGTTCTGACCAGTGTGGTGGGTCTATAATGACCCAAACTGGAAGGTGAAATTGTACTGGAGCTCACTCTGGCCAAATCTGCCTTCATATCGCGTCACACTATAGGACTCCGGCAAGAAATCCTCAACAGCAAAGTCAGTTTGATCAAACGAAATTGGACACAAAAAGCATTTTTGGCCATTAAAACACCAAGGCTAGCTCATACACAACTAATCTACGGAAGGGAAACAGACGAAGAACCAATAAGTAATCACAAACGCCATGGTTGAAGCCTTGAGCATAGCCAGAATATAATCCAATCTAACAAGAAACCAGACGGGAAAAATCCAAACAAAATTTTTAACCAAGTGATTTTGGAATCCAAACAAAATTTAATAGTGTGCGCTACCAAAAATAGTTCAAAACAAGTAAAGCAGAAAGACTCAGACTCAATTCGCAAACACATCCCCACATACATGTACGAGCAGAAACTCACTTCTTCTCCTCCTTCTCAGCCTCTGCGGCCTTCTTCAACCTGGCACCAACGTGACGCTTGTTGGTCCGCTCAATACGCAGCTTGTCGTAGGCCTTGAATGATTTCATCTCATTTGTAACCTTGACAAGCTCCACGGTCGGCTTCTCACGAACAATAGGCAAGTAGGCTCCTTGAACTTGGGTAGCAGTAGCCAGTTCCTCGGGTGCAGAATCACCAGCCTGCAATGGAGTTAATCAGTGTCGAGGAATAATTGAATATCAAACGTTTTGAGTTTGTTCGGTAAACGTAAACCAGTTAGTACTATACCTTGAATTTGCGAGCACGTCTTGGGAAGACAACCAACTTCGCCTTATATGTCTTCAGCCTCTGGACATTAGTCTGGAGACCCTCCAGCGAACGGTTCCTGCGGCGATGATCAACAGATATGCCGATGGTTGGGGCAAGCTTTTTCGGAATACCTGCTGCCTGAAATGTAGACAAGGGAAGCAAGTAATGTATCCATTACAGAGAATTTAGATTCAGAAGCATTCCAACAATTGTCTAGTTGGTCAAAATGCCAACTAAACTAGCTTCTCTCTTAAAGTCATCAGGGCTTTAGTTTTCAAGATGAACAGGGTCCATACTTCTATGTCAAGCCCGACAAAATGCAACAATTCATGGTCGCCCAAAAATAATTAGCCGTTACTACATACAAACACTTCCCGCCTCTACCTATGCTGAGCAATGCAAACTTTATAGTTTATACTACACAACATGCGTACATATCCTATCGGTAAGTAGCTAGGTAGTGAACAAGACCCATAATGTCCTTGCATCCTTTAATACAAGAACAAAAAAAAGGTCATATGTATAAAGAGAAAGGCAAACGGCACTATGATAGGTAGGGATAGAAAAAATTGACCTGAAGCTCCTCAAGAGAAAATCCCCTGCCAGCCCTTAGCTTCATATTGTACTTCAACGTCTGCCCATGGACAATGGGACGAAGAGGTCCAGCTGTAGGCCGTGGGAAAATCTTCACGGCCTTCTTTTGTCTTGCTGAAAATGAAATACATAAAGACCATCATCACAACAGTCGGTGGTAACAAAATTAAATTTCCGCAATTGCCAAATTTTACTTATAAATTTCACAACTAAACCATTGGCTTTTTCTTCTTCTTTGAGTTTTAAAGGCCCAAAATATATTTACCAAGTCTTCTCCTGGTTTTGCGTGCCGGCTGGTTAAACCAGGTCTTCACATAGTTTTGCCAGTGCTTCTTGAAGTGCCCATTGGGTATGACATTGTTATGCTTCACCATGATTTACCTGTTAATTAGAAAATGGGTGAGAAACAAAACCCACCAACAGAAAGCCAGATTCTGTCAGAGTGATCTAACCAAGCACAATCACAGGGGAAAATCATAAACTGAAGTACTGCAATATGCACAACAAATGTGTGGCACAGATTAAGGGTAACTGCTCAAAAAAGGTTGTAAAATAGACTCGTGTTGCAACCATTCATTAGTGCTAAAAAATAAAACACACCCCTTCATGAAATTTCACCAAACCTACCCCCCAAAAAAAGGACCGCAACAGAAAGAAAAAAAAAAATCAATGATGACACCTATCAGTCCTAAATGAAGGTTGAAGGCACATTCCGGACACAATAGGAAGAAAGCGTGCTTTACATGCTAGTCCTGACCTCTGTTTGATGAAAGCATTGAAGTTAAAGACGAACTCCTAAACAATCAACTTATAAGTGAATTTTCTTGGCCCCAGCAAACATGTCGGGAAAAAAAACAGCAAAAAAACCCATAACCACAGTTCCTAGCAAAGACATGGCAGTACTTCACTGATAAAATTTACTACCACGGAAGCCACACATAACTGGTGAAAGGTTCAGTCAAACCCCAAGTACAAAAAACAATAGCACCGGAAAAATGACCTTTCTGGAGTCATTCAGAGGCCAGTGCAAGAGAAAACTGAGGAAAATACAAAGCACATGATATCATCCAAAGAGAAAATGACTTGAACAAAGTAAACTCGTAATGTTGCAATATACAAAGGATAATGATGAAAGAACTACAAATCCCATTCCATGAACACAACAGAATTACTCATAAGATACGTATGAGAGGGAGAACATTGAATCAACAAAGCCACTACTTAGAATGATATAGAGAACATAAAGCTAACTGATCAAAAGTCCTAACCTAGCCAATTACCAGCTAACACTTCAAATCGATGACCTACGAAGCCACTGCTTCAGGCCCACAAAAAATGCTAAAAAGAAGGAGATATACGATGAGAGAGAGAGAGAGAGAGAGAGAGAGAGAAGAAGAAGACGAACACAGAGATGGAGAGAGAGAGAGAGAGGTACCCGTTCAATTCAGATTTGGGCCGCTGCAGGTTGCACACAAAACCCTAGCTCGCCAGTAAGCTGGATATATAATTACATATCATGAAAATTACACATAAAACCTTATAACTTTATTTATGTTACAAATTGTTCCCTTACTTGTACTCTTTTTCAGTTCAAAGCCTGAATTACAACTCAAAACACAAATTCACCCTACGTATATCCTACTCCACTTCTCTAATGCCCCCCTGCAAGATCTAAATTTTCAGTTACCAGTTACCACATCATGTCGAAACAAAACCCTATTTACAAAATGTAAAAAGTCAACGCTATGGAATAATGTTTTCATGTACTTAGGTATATTGAATCATAACTATGGAGTTGGCCTAGTGGTCAAGACTTGAGACTTAGGAGTTTATTCACTCCTAAGGTCTCACGGGTTCAAAACCTCGCAGGTGCTATCAATTCTTTTGGGCCTAGTCTACGGAGTAATTGCTTCGGCTTTAATTGGGTTCTCCGCAAGTGAGTGGTAGAATTAAGTCGGCAAATGGGTGGTGCGATTGGATTCCAGGGTTAGTTGAAGTGTGCAAAAAAAAAAAAAAGTACATCAAATCAAACTCAGTCAACATTTTATAACTATACATCACCACACAGGTAATTGGAAGTCAGCACACCACACAGGTATTGGCTTGCGATAAGTAAACGCATCATTTTTTTTTGGCTGCATGAAGCTTCTCTAATGCAACTGCTAAATCAGCGGTCAAAGAAAGCCTCCAAAAGCACAGTTTAGTGTTCTCCAATGCTATGGCCGATATCTTAGAGAATTGCAAGCTGACAATTTTACACATTGATAACAGTTTAACACTCGGTGAATTTCATTGAGCTCAATGGAAAAAACAAATTCGGATAACTGGTTCTGACTTAAGGCTCGGTTTAGTTTGGCCAATATATGGTATTTTGAATTGGACGGGAAATGCTTTTCAGCCTTTAAATTCCATTATACGGCAGGGAAACAGTCGAAGCACGCCTGCTGCACCACCTCCGCCTCGCCCAACCCCGTCATCGTTCGCCTCCTCGCCGCCTCGCCCAGCCCCGCCAAGCTGCCTCTCCCAGCCCAGTCACCAATCCCCACCGCGCCGCCTGTCAGTTCTTCCTCCATCAGTCACCCTCTCCGCCCCCGCCTTGGATCGCCTCTCACCTCCTGCCAGTCACCGGCCTGCCTCCTTGCTCCTCCTCGCGCTACCTCAAATCTGGGCCTTTTGCCGCCCTCGGAAACCTCTGGAATCCGTCGGCGAGATTTTGTAGTTGGTGTCCGGCGGTGCTCCGGAGGCCCTCGGGCTTTTAGCTGTTTTTTCAATTTCAATTGTATTAACAGGTTGTGTTATTGTTTGGTGTTGTTTGTTGGTCCTTGCGCGGACCGTTCGTTGCCCGCTAAGGGTTTGGTCTACTGTATCTCAGAGATTTCTATCCAGTCCCCATGGATATCCCGTCTGTTGCGGTTTCTACCCAACTTAGGGCTCCGGACTTGGTTCTTGTTAGCCTTTGGGCTCATTTCTGTTTCAATGAAAGCCTTTGAGGCGTAATTTCGAATAAAAAAAAAACAAATACATGTTGCCAAATCACTGTTGAAGCATTGAGCATAGCCACAATTTAGTCCATTCTAACACGGATCCAGAGAGATAAGAAAACAAAAATCCAAACAAATGTCATAACCAAGTGAGTGATCCTGGAACCCTACCACTAATGGCTCAAAACCAGCAAAGCCAATAGACCAAGACTCGTAACAGTAAAAACATCCCCACATAACCATATGGGCAAAAACACTCTACTTCTTCTCTTCTTTTTCAGCCTCGGCAGCCTTCTTCAACTGGGCATGAATATGACGATTTGGTCCGCTTGAAGCGCAGCTTGTCATAAGCCTTGAATGATTTCATCTCACTTGTGACCTTAACAAGCTCCACGATTGGCTTCTCACGCACAATAGGCATGTAAGCTCCTTGGACTTGGGTGGCCGTAGCCAATTCCTCGGGGGCAGAATCACCAGCCTGCAATCAAAGGAGTTAGTATAACATGGTCTCAAGGAATAATTGAATAGAAAATATTTTGAGCGTTGTCCTGTAAACCAGATAGTATTATACCTTGAATTTGCTAGCACGTCTTGGGAAGACAACCAACTTCGCCTTGTACGTCTTCAGCCTCTGGACATTAGTCTGCAGATCCTCCAGCAAATGGTTCCTGCGGCGATGATCGATGGATATGCCTCTGGCTGGGGCGAGTTTTTTGAGAATACCTGCTGCCTGATTAGTAGAAAAGGGAACCCAGAAAGTATATCAGTAGAAGAAAAATAATAGGAGTAGATGACCTTTGTTAGCATTCAGTGGCCACCGGCCAATGCAAGTGAAAAACTGAGAAAATGCAAACAGCTTGATATGCTTTACGAGAGAATACGACTTCAAGGAAAGAAACCACAGAATATTGCAATATACGAAGATAATGATGAAACTAC
>JAOTQK010000018.1:21706173-21722057 GCA_025642025.1 Rhododendron ferrugineum
TAAAGCTCTCAGATACCCCCAAAAGAAAAGGAAAAACCCGAAAAAGCAAGTCCACCCGTTGGCGTCAAAATGGCATTGCCAAAGCTATTTTTGGCTAAAGGCCAAAAAATAGCAATGTTGCTACACCAGTTGGGCACTATTTTGGCACTATTTTCCTAAGCCAGAGCCTAAGGAAGCAATTTTCCTAAGGATAATTAGTAAAACATACTTGACGCAAAGAGATGCTCATAATATCGAACAGAATTCTCTAGTAAATTGTTGCCTCGGAATTTTTGCTAGAAGCAACGGTAATGGGTGAGCATACTGGTCTGGATTTAGAAAATTGTGAAAATAACTTCCCTGATCTGTACAAAATTCGTTGGGCAAATAAGCAAATCACAAAGATTGATGGAGAGAGGAACTCCGGTTCTTTCGGAATTGGTAAGATCTTTGGCCCAAGGTGAGGAAATCCTACTCCAACTACCGTCCATGTATGATCCATAAGAATCCGAGATCTTGGAATTGGAACAAGTTTGGCTGTAGATCATGAAATTGAAAGGCGGGATACTTAACGCGTTAGCTACAACACTGCCCCACCGTTGGTAGGATATCTTCTGTGTTTTCATGGGTATCCGAGAAAGCTAACCAGAGAAAGAAAGAAAAAACAACAGACAAAAGACAAAAGACAAACTAAGATTGTCCATATTTCGTACTTCTTGTGACTTGTAGGGAGCATTAGTTAGTAGAAGCACAAAGTTCAGTTGAGTCTGTCTCCGACTCTCCATGTGCAGCATCGGTTTGAGTGGTAAAACTCTGGTTGAATGAGACGATCAATTTATGGACTGCCTGATAGTACATCATTAGTTTTGAAGATTGTCCATATTTCAGTCGCGTCACATCTAGAATGACTGAGACTTCAACAGTTCTTGACATGGTCATTGATTACTATCCTGCGAAAATGTTAATCGCTCCTTCCTAGTCTGGAGTAGTATGATTTGCACTGTTATTAGGCTACATAGGCTGTTTCTTTATCGTCAAGCCAGCGATTAGTTGTTTCATCTGCTATTCGCCCTTTTTGCCCCCTTCTTTTGCAGACTTCTCAGATTCAGTTTACCTCTTCTTCTACTTGTGCATACCCTAGCAGTCCAGCTTGGGGTCTTGGATTAGCTGCAGCAGTGTCTCTTGCGGTTGCTCAAATTATCTTCAGTATCGCCACCGGCTGCTTTTGTTACACACTTGGTTCTTATACATCATACCCTGATAGGGTATGGGCAGTGATCAGCTTTTTCAGCTCATGGTAATTCTTAGATTGGACTTGAAAGTTTGAAAACAAATTTCTAATTAGTAGGGACATTTTTTTATAGCAAGCTCAGGAGGTGTTCCGCTTTCTAAAAAAAGAACTTTTTAGAAAATGAAGGTAATTTTAAGTTTAAAAATCATGTGTTTACGTAAATAATTTTCTTACCAATATGGATCTTATTTGATAGATCTCATTGAAATCTTTTATTCGGTGCAAAAAAAATTAAAAAATTATTTTTTCATTTTCATTATATTTGAGTTTGAAAATTGAAGAAAAAGAACTTTTAGAAAAAGAAAGGGAAAGTGGAACGGCACCTCACTCTAATACCTTTTAGGCAAGTTTGTAGATACCTGATATTTTCATAGGTGTTCGACTTGGTTAAGTTTGACCCTATGTTAGCTTTTTATAAAAATTTATTTTCGCTTGTGACAAACGACAGACTTAACCTTTGTACTATGGACTAACCGTTAATTTCACAATAAGTATGAGGAACGCATACTTTCCTCCTATCTGTGGGCTGCGGATCGTCCACCGGAAGAACAAGCTAAAGTTACGGTATCCTCAAGTAATTTCTAATCTAATTTGGAGTGTGAGTAGAAATGTTGGTTTGGATTGCTAGATCAAATTAAACCAGAAAGCAATTAAAAGTTTGTGAAATCAAGGGAGAAAGGTACTAGGGTTTCGAGTCCACCTGGACCACCTCCCTCTCATAACATTATACTATTAGAGTGTAGGGCAAGTAATTCATTCAACATAAAAACAAGATCATTGTTAGGGCTTGCAAACCCTAGCGACACTCGCCAAGAAGATTCACAAGGTTTGACCATGACAGAGCATTATCTATGCATGTAGATTCGTTTTAAACTTCTTGTAAGTTACGGAGTAATCGATTTCATCTCTTTTCCTTATTTTTTTTGACCTTCCCGTTTCTCCTACACTAGAAATTTTAGGTTCTGACTAGCTAGTGCTAAATCGATTTCATCTCTGAAAAACCTATTCAGAGCAGTACGTAACAACGACCGAGCAATCTATCGGGACTTCAACCTGAAGGAAGAAGCCCTTCTTGTTGGCCCATTGCAGAGCCTTCACTATCGCAACCGCTTCCGTCGTAGCTGCAGAAGAAGCAAAAAGAACTGATACTGCTTGGACTCGAATAAACCCGTTAGACGCGAGAGCAAACCAAGGGGGACAAGTTTGTGAGCAATTTAAGTGATGGAGCAAACCACGTGATAATTTAAGGATGGAGCCAAGGGGACAAGAAGCGATAATTTAAGGATGGAGCCAAGGGGACAAGAAGCGGCGGTCTCTGCCACAACGATTTTAAACAAATACTATTATTCTATTAGAAGCAATAAACTTATCCCCAAATTATATAGGCCCGCCACCACTATAATTTTTTCTTTCCATTTTTGTTATATGGTCTTTAGTCGTCTAGTTTAGTTTAGTTTAGTTTTTGTTTTGATTTGATAAAGGAGGACAAAAAATATAGTCCAAAGCCAAATCTAATGAGCAAAGTGAAATATTACCAAACGTGAGGTCCAAATTAAGAAAACAAAACTTCAAACTCAGTCTTTTAAGCAAATTTAACGTGCCAAGCTACTTCAACTGTTGCGATACGTGTCATAAGACAAACAACATTTATTTTTATCTAAAAATATCCATCGTATAGTCCATCTTTTCAATTTCTTAGCATAAACGTTGGTCACCGCTAAGATAAAATCCTGGTTGTCCCTATATAATACTCCATATAGAGCAACAAGTTGAGGTTCGGGTTATACCTCGATGTCATCTTTTGATCTTTATGATTAATGAATTTTTTTTTCCTGAGATATATTAGTCATGTCCTAATAGTTTAGGCTCTTCTTAAAAAGTAAACGTCGTATTTTAGAAGGCCCCGTTCCCGAAAGGGAAATAAGTACTTATTTTGTAAGAAGACAATTTTAAGCTCAAAAATTATGTGTTTACGCAAATAATTTTCCTATCAATATGGATTTTGTTTGATAGATCTCATTGAGATTTTTAATACTACCGTGCAAAAAAAATTAAAAATTTATTTTTCATTTACATTATTTTTGAGTTTGAAAAAGTGAAATAAGTAATTAGTAATTCCATATAATCTATTCGTGATGTCCAAATATTTTAGGCTTGTCTTAAAAAGTCCCACACCGCATAAATATGAGAATGATGAGTTACTATTAATATAATACCCGTTAGCTACTATTAATTTGAGTTATAATTTTTGAGTGACCTAAACAGTCGCGGGTACAATATTATCCCAAATCTTGCAAATTATCCATAATAATAATGTAGTTGAATTATGAATGCACTAATGTTAAAATATATGAATCAAATATTTTGAAATATAAAAGCAATTAAGATTAGTTTCGATTTCCAAATCAATTCATTAGAATTTTAATCATGCTTTCACGTATTAGTGAGCAACCCTAGGTTCAGCTCGATAAGAACTCGTTTTATACGAGTTGTTGAATTCAATTTTGAACAAGCTTTTGAGCAACCCTAGGTTCATCTCGATAAGAACTCGTTTAATATGCTAAATTCAATTTTTGAACGAGCTGAGCTCAAACAAATTTTTTTTTTGGATAAATTAGCTCAAACAATTTAACTCGACTAGACGTGGCTAAATTTAAACATATATATTGGGAAATTGTAATTATAAGAATATTAGAACTGTAGTTGTTGAGAGAAATAAATAGAAAATAGATTCTTCATTAAACGGATATCCGTTGCGTTCAGGAGTCACGTTATTCCCCTTTGCCTGTCTTCCATCTCCTCGCCACTCTGTGTCCTGTGTGTGTGTGTGTGTGTGTGTGTGTGTGAGAGAGTGGGAGAGAGAGAGAGAAGAAGAAGAAGAAGAAGAAGAAGAAGAAGAAGGAGAAGAATGGAAAGGAAGGCAAAAGTGATTATTTGCTCAGTAGTGGGGTGTCTAGGGCTTCTATCTGCTGCCTTGGGTTTTGCTGCCGAGGCCAAGAGGATAAAGGTAATTAATTACCCATTTACTCGTACTCATCAGGGAAGAGATTGAAGTGGAAATAGACATTATCGAGTTGATATCTTTCTTTCTTTTCTTACTTCTGAATGTTTTCAAGCAGATGCTTCGTTTTTGCTTTGAGAAAAGTGGTATCACATGTTGAATCGCTTTACTATATTGTCTATTTTCCCCTGGCAAGGTTTTAGGAATTTTTTTTTGTGACTACATATTTTTCTCAAGGTTATTTTATTGTGGAAAATTATTGCCCCTAAATTCTGCGCAGCAAGGGTAATTGGTGAGCGTACAGGTCTGGATTCAAAGAAATTAGTTAAGAGGGATCCGAGCAGCGAAAATGGTTTCATCAATTTTCTGTTGGATCTACGTGGTTTTTTCTGCATATGTTTGAGTATTTATTATTTGACCCCCCTTTCCCTCTTTGCTCCTGTATTTGGCTGTTGACTTGTACCTTGCTATGGCTAAGTGTTGGAAATAATCGTTAGAATTTCTGTAAACTATATAATAAACGGAGACAACAGCACGGCAATAAAATAATAAGACCATACTTGAATAATAGAAAATAAGAAGAGTATGAGAGAACTTGTGTGGATCGAGTCACGCGTGAAGCGCAGTACTTGATATATCCCTGCTAGCACCGAGTTGTGGGACATTCTACTCCCAAGATACAACGATCCTTGGAAAGGTTAGTGTGCAGTTAAAACTTTCCCACAAACCAAGAACCGCCCGTATGCTCAAACACGAAAATCTATAAAAGTACTTAAAATTATGAGAACCAAACATGATTTTTTATAGTCGAAAACTTTTCCACCCGTCACTCTCCTTTGGGTACTAGCTGTATATATAATATATATGAATATTCTAATATTATAATGAATCCTCTCATTCATTTTCCAGTTTTCACGCAGATGGTGAAAAAGACTTAATGCCATAAAGGGCAATGAAAGCATAATATTTTAAATTAATAATATTTCTAACACTAAGTACCACCAATAAGCTGCGTAACATTCATAAAACCATCGTGGCTTAATTCATTTTTCGCAATTGAAGCTGGGTGAAGTGGTGAGAGGCGGTGGTAAGTGTCTTAAAAGTACAAGTCTTGTCGATTTCCACTAGGAGCAAAATTCTTTAGACCACCTTTCCCGCAAAGGAAAAGCTTTGTGCAAAATGTCTGTGATAGACTGGTAGGTAACTGACCATGTTGTTACCGTATCAAAATTATTAATTAAAACACAACTATTACAACTACTCCATAGAATAGCGGCAAAAGTCTGAGTATCGTTCCACAGGGACAAGAGTACGTTATTGGATCATTTCAACTAGTTTTTTTACTTCAATTCGAGAACGGGATTCAAGTTTTGGTTTTTGAATTTAAAACTAAGAAAACAAGGCTTTGTTTGGTTGGTAGTTTAGTTTAGTTTAATTTTGGTAGTGGGTAGTGAGAGAAATAGGATAATGATTGAAGAAAAATATAGGGTAATGATTGAAAAATAAAACTAAAACTAAAGATAAATGACAACTGAACACAGCAATGAGTTTGATTTTGCAAAAACAAGTGAGAAAAGTTCTAGGGTATTGAATCCAGTTTCCCTTTCGTAGCTTGATTTTTCTTGGTTAAGGATCCATTCAAATCAATCAAGATATTCACGAATAACCGATTGGCATAGATTATCTTCGCGTAGTACAAGTCATCTTACTAGCACGAGCCGTATCTACGTACGGTTCGTCTAATAGCACACCTTGTCTTATAAAGTATAACCTATCTCAACCAACTCCGTGAATCAATACAAACCGTGTATGCAAGTGTTTGAAGTCTAGAATACAAACACAAGAAATTGATAGAATAGAAAGCATTCAAACCATTCATTCCAAAAATGAAATTATCCTTAAGTCATACATCCATGATTTGAAAGGAATAGTCTTAAGACACATACAAAACTCAAGCTTCCTGAAAGGAAACCTTCATCTAACCCTAGAAATGGAGTTTAGCCGGCCATGGATGGAAGAAACTTCAAGTTCTTTTGATTAGAAGGCATGCTCCCTTGAATCTCTTCCTTTTCTTCTCTTTTACCCTTCTTTCTTCTTGCTTCACCTTTAAGTAATTCCCAAGTGAGTTCCCAGGCAAGTGTGTTGCCCTAGGTTAGCCCCAAAAAGCTTTATATAGAGTCCCTCCCGAAGTTGGCTCTTCAAAACATAAAAAGGTCAAAGAAAAATGCTGAAGTCGGCTGATCTCATCCAGTTGGGAAGGCGGCTCGTCCGGTTGGATGGACTGGACTCGTGGCTGGAAATAAAGTGCCAAAACTGATGCTTTTGGCTTGTCCAGTCGGATTTGAGATGCAACTGGTTGGATGTGAGTCTTTTGTGGCCCTTCACCTTGCATCTTGCCTCACGCCTTGCTCCATTACTCCTAGCTTTGATCCACATCTTCTAATTCTTCCATTTTAGCTCCTACTTTGTCATATTCCGCTTCCAACACCTGAAAGGTAAATGAAGTGTAACAATACACAAGTAGCATGATTATGGACTTATCAAGTGTAAATTGGGGAGCTTAAATGCCAACATTTAAGATGCAGTCACACAATCTAAAGATTAAGCTTGAGTGGTATAGATTCCTGGTTACCAAAAAACTAGAACAAAAGAGAGAAGACTGAAAGCTAACCACTGAAAGAAAAGAAAAAGACAAACAAACATCAACCCAGGAAAAGAAATACTCAAGCCGGTAAAATTGCTAAAACCTTGTCCTTGCTGCTGTGATCATGGTGATCAATCACCTTCACTAGTGCTTGTGATGTAGTTGAATTCCTTGTCCTTGCTGCTGTGATCGTGGTGATCGATCACCTTCACCTATTGCTTGTGATGTAGTTGAATTTGGATTTTCAATGGTCACCTTCCATTGGGGCTTATTGATGCAGTTTAGTTTGTTAATGTCGTACTTCTTGTGACTTGTAGGAGCATTGATCATTACTTAGTACTAGAAGCACAAAGTTGAGTTGAGTCTGTTTCCATGCGCAAAGAATGTGGCAACAGTTATTTGAGTGGTAAAACGCTAGTTGAATGAGACGATCACATTTAACAATGTTAGTATCTATAGTTTTAAGTTTTTATACTCCCTTGACTGACAGCTTGATGAAGTACTTAATTAGTTCTGAAGATTGTGCGTATTTCAGTTCCGCTGAATCTAAAATGGTAGGGGTTTCAACAGTTCATGACATGGTGCTATAATGTTAATCACTTCATTATAGTATGTGGAGTAATTCGATTTGTATTCTCACTAGTCTTTGGTCTCTACTCTTTATATTGTCAAATCAGTGATTAGTTGTTTCATCTGCTATTCGACCTCTTTTCCCCTTCTTTTGCAGTCTTCTCAGATTCAGATTACCACTTCTTCTACTTGTATATACCCCAGCAGTCCAGCTTTGGGTCTTGCATTAAGTGCAGCAGTGGCTCTTATGATTGCTCAAATTATCATCAGTACCGCAACTGGCTGTTTTTGTTGCAGACGAGGTTCTTATCAATCCAACTCTAATAGTAGATTGGGAGTGATCTGCTTTGTCATCTCATGGTAATTCTGAGCTTGGACTTGAAAGTTGAAAACAAATTTATACTTAATAGGAATATTTTCTACAGCAAGCACACTCTAACTACTTTTTTGGCAAGTTTGTAGTTACTAGATATTTTGCTGGTTTTCGACTTCTTTTGTTGCTTATTATTGAACTGTCTGTTTCTGGAATTCGCTGTTTTTACTTTGAGAATCTTGGTGGGTAAAATTGTAAGTTGATTGTAGTGTGTTTTTAAATATTTCTTGTGGGTCAAAAAAGCTTGGAAACACTTTGGACAATCAGGATTGCGGATTGCCTTCTTTTCATGACACTTTAATTGTGTAATTGGTTGGAAGTGCATGTGAGATTCATTCTCCTTTCGTTTGCAAGAAGACTTGGTTAAGATTTACCCTGTGTTAATTGGACCGTGGATCATGCCGTAAATTGTGGTAGGATGGGATAGACTTATGTAGATTGCGGTATAAGAATGTGCTTATTTTAAGAGATAAAGATCCAAATATCCAATACATATAGAACGCTATTGTTGGAATTCTTGATGTACTACTTTCATTTCTAGAAGCATTCTGAAAGTTTTTTGTTTTTTACGTTAGTCTGTTAGTGCGCTATTTTTTGGTTGGGTAAATTTGATTTCGTTCTCTTAAGGAAAATAGTAAGGAAATAAGTAGGAAAAATATCGTGTTCACTTTAGATTGCTAAATTCCCTGCCTCAGAACGTTGGTGTACAATATTTCGGAACATGCATTCCAATACTTTATTTACTAGGATGTTGGAGAATTGTGGTAACAGAGGTTTGACCACCGCAAAGCATTATTGGGGCACGTAGCTATGTTGGTTGTAAACTTCTTTTGGATCATCGATTTTGTTTCTCTTCTTTATTTTTCAACCTTCTTATTCCACCTATTCTAAAATTTTAGATTCGCGAAGTGCTAATTATATTTTTCATTGAGTGCAGGATCACATTTATCAATGCATTCCGTCTGTTTCTATCCGGTGCTGTACTCAACGGACACCACGTGAATGAGTACTTTGACAGCACCTCTTATTGCTTCACTGTGAGGCCCGGAGTCTTTGCTGGAGCTGCTGTCCTGTCCCTTGCAACTGTGGTACTTGGAATTGTTTGTTATCTCGCTTTGGATTCAGCAAAAATCAGCAATAATTCATGGGGTGGGACTGCTGCTCCTCCTAATCAAGGCGGTATTGCAATGGGACACCCACAATTCCCCCCACCGCAATACCCTCCAGGGCCTCCGCCACAATACCCTCCTCAGAACACAGAAGCTCCAATTTTTGTGCACGAAGACACATACATGAGGCGACAATTTACTTGATGACCGTTTTTCTTTGGAGAAATGGTGGTGCTAGAGCTCCATAGAAAACTTCTTGATGTAAAGGGTGTGTGTTTAGGGTTGGGGTTGGGGGAAGTTCCTCCTCGCAGTTGCTTTTGCTTTGTTTGTCAGGGCCTATCCTATCCCCCGGCCTGAATAGGTTTTGAAGATGGAACGATTATGTGTAAAGGAAACATGTTTTGCAAAATATGCAGATCATCAGTAGAGGTGAGATCTTTGTAATTGTATGCTGTGCAATGGAGTAGTGGAATGGCCAAGTTTGAATATGCGTTAGTTGCCAAAACCAAACCAAACCAAGTTGAGTTGGAATTGTGTAGTTGATTACTTGATTACAATCTCTCTCTCTCTCATACACACACACACACCTCCATTTCTGGGTTGGATATAAAATTTCTACATTATTTATTTTTCGTAATTTCTTCATTAGTTTTTGGCCAAAATTATTTGGAGCAATGATTTGCCTCAGAGAGGAATTAGGAAATTATAAAAGATGAACCAAAGTTGGGAAAAAAATATAAATAAGATGAAAAACTGAAAGAGAATTGCTTCAAACTTTTTTTCGTCTTCAGTATTATTATTTTTTCGGCTTTTCGTAATTTTTATTTTTACTCTTTTCTTCGAGACGAATAATCAATGCCAACAAAAAAAAATAACCATAAATTTAGAAAAAGACAAACAAAATTATTATATAATAACTTAGGAAGAACATGGCTTATTCTAGTGCTGCAAACAAGTTGAGCTGAGCCGAAATTACTGAATTCTCCATTTTGCATTATTGCATCATGGGTGTTTAAAGGCCAAAAAAAAAAAATTTGAATTCTCATTTTGCACCCTAATTTTCCTCTACGGACTAAAAGACCTAATTACCCGTACATTTTTATTTATTTCTAATATTGTATAAATAACTTAAGGTACACAGTAAAAAACAATTCATAATCTATTTTGAGAATTATCCTCTGAAATACTACTATCTTCTAAACCAAAAATCTGTTTTACACATATCTTCTAAACCCTCTACTGACATATTAATTCTGATTACAATTCAAAAATCTACAATTTACAGTTTGAACTGAGGGGAAAAGATTGCTCCCAAACGGCCCCTAATAACTTAAGTTTCACCCTGTGTTAATTGGACCGTGGATCATGCCGTAAGCCGTCTTTGATAAACCGTCTTCCATCTCATCGCCACTCTGTGAGAGAGAGAGAGAGAGAGAGAGAGAGAGAGAGAGGAGAATGGAGATGAAGGCAAAAGTGATTTGCTCAGTAGTGGGGTTTCTGGGGCTTTTATCTGCTGTTTTGGGTTTTGCTGCTGAGGCCAAGAGGATAAAGGTAATTTGATCACCCATTTACTCACATCTACAGATTGTAATACTTTGTAGAAATACACGTTTATGTGTGTCTGTCTATATGCATATTCGATAGAGTTTACAAATTTATAGAGACAGAGACAAGATTGAATTGGAAATGGGTAGTACTGTATTATCGAGTTGACTGTTGTTTACTTGTGAACGTTTTCGAGCAGAGGGTTCGTTTTTGTTGTTTAGACGTGTAATTTAATTAGCTTTACTCTGATGTTTATTTTTGTCGAACAGAATTCTCTTTTAAATTATTCCCTCGAATTTCTGCAAAGAAGCAACGGTAATTGGTGAGCATACTGGTCTGGATTTAGAAAATTGTGGAAATGACTTACATGGTATGTACAAAATTGCCGAGGCGAATAAGCAAATAATAAAGATTGATGCAGAGAGGAACTCCAGTTCCTTTGGAATTTGTAAGATCTTTGGTCCCTAAGTACCATCCATGTACAATCCGTATGAATCCGTATTGATATACCAATTCGATCCAAGCTCTTGGAATTGGAACAAGTTCTTGCAGCAGATCACAAAATGTGGGGTTCCTAACGCGTTAGCTACAACACTGCATACACCCAATCTAACGGCCATTAATTTTGTGATCCATCCTCGGATCCTCCCAACAGCGCATGGGCTGTGATAGGTGACTTGGGTGTAGGATGCAGTTAGATTGCGGGGAGAACAACCCAGAACAAAAGAGAGAAGACCTAAAGCTAACTAGAGAAAGAAAACAAAAAAACAAACTGGAGTCAAACCAACATCAAACCCGAGACATGGGGAGAAAAGAAAAAAAACTCTCCAGCGGTAAAATTGCTAAAACCTTGTCCTTGCTGCTGCCTCTTAGTGATTGATAACCTACATCTAATGGTGGTAATGTAGATGAATTTTGATTTGTAATGACCCATCGGGGCTTATTGAATGCAATTGAATTAGTTAATGTTGTACTTTTCGTTACTTTTAAGAGTATTAGTTAATTGAAGCCCAAAGTACCCTTCTGTTTCCATGTGCAAAGAATGTAGTTGTGGTTATCTCTGTGGTAAAACGCGAGTTGAATGAGACGGCGGTCGACGGTTAACAAAAGTTGCTACTAAGGAAACAACTGGACGCTAAAGAGATGTTCAATTTCCAGAGGAAATATTGTTCCCTGGGAATTTGGTTTAGGAAACAATTTGCTGAGGAAATATTGTAAAACACACTGGACGCTAAAGCTATGTTGAAAATATTGAACAGCACTCTCTAGAAAATCATTGCCGCGAATTTCTGAGTAGAAGCAACGGTAATTGGTGAGCCATACTGGTCTGGATTTAGAAAATTGTGAAAATGATTTCCATGACCTGTACAATTTTCTTTATGCAAATAAGCAAATCATAAAGATTGGTGTAGAGAGGAATTCCAGTTCCTTCGGAATTGGTAAGATCTTTGGCCCCAAATGAGGAAACCCTACTAGAGCCGTTGACTCCAACTACGGTCCATGTACGATCCACATGAATCAGTATTCATATACCAATTCGATCTGAGCTCTTGGAATTGCAATTGCATAAACCCAATCTGATGACCATTATTTCATTATGATTCCTCCCAGCAAGCGAAAGCTTATGCCATATGCGAAAGGGCTGTGATAGGTCATGGGTGAGTCGTGTTTAAGGTGCAGTCATGTGATCTAAGATTGCAGGGTTTTTTTTTTTTTTTTGATAACTCAACACGAACCCGAAACATGGGGGAAAAGAATAAACAACACTCAAGCTGGTAAAATTGCTTAAACCGTGTCCTTGCTGTTGCATTCGTGGTGGTGATTGATCACCTTCCAACGAGTGTTCGTAATATATATGAGTTTTGATTTGTAATGGAGACCTTCCGTTGGGGCTTAATTTATTGAATGCAGTTGAGTTAGTTAATGTTGTACTTCTTGTGACTTGTAAGAGTATTAATGAATTGAAGCACAAGGTGCCCTTCAGTCTGTTTCCATGTGCAAAGAGTGTAGCAGTGGTTATTTGAGTGGTAAAACGCTAGTTGAATGAGACGATGTTTGACATAAGTTCCTACTAGCTGTAGTTTTAAGTATTGATAGGGACTGACGGTTCGATGAAGTACTTCATCAGTTTTGATAATTATACTACATATTTCGTTCACCTTGAATCTAGAATGACAGGGACTTCAACAGTTATTTACATGGTCATTGATCAGGTTGCTAAATGTTAATCGCTCCTTTATAGTATGTGGAGCAATTTGTATTCTCGCTAGGCTACAGAGGCCTTTGGTCTCTATATTGTCAATCCAGTGATTAGTTGTTTCATCTGCTATTCATCCTTCCCCCCTTCTTTTGCAGGCTTCTCAGATTCGGCGGTCTCGTGGTGCTTGTATATACCCCAGCAGTCCAGCTTCGGTTCTTGGATTAGCTGCAGCACTGACTCTTATGGTTGCTCAAATTATCATCAGCATCACAACTGGCTGTTTTTGTTGCAGACGACATTCTTATCTATCAAACTCTAATAGGAGATTGGCAATTGTCTGCTTTGTCATCTCATGGTAATTCTGATCTTGGACTTGAAAGTTGGAAACAACTTTCTACTAAGTAGGAATATTTTTACTGCAATCACAGTCTAACACTCTAACTACTTTTTGGCAAGTTTATAGTCACCGGATAATTACCTAGTGTTTGTCCTTTTTTGTTGCTTATTATAGAATCTCTGTTTCTAGAGTTGGCTCTCTTTCTTTCTTTTTTTGACAATTTTGATGGGTAAGTGGGGCACAAAAGGCTTGGTTTGGAAACACTTTGGCGATCTGTATTGCCTTCTTTTCTTGACACATTAATTATGTAATTGGTTAAAAGTAGCAAGTAGGATTCATTCTCCTTTTGTTGCCAGAAGACTTAATTTCTGGACGGCAGATCATTCCGGTACGAGAAACACGCACGGGAACGTAATACGCCACATCCCATAAATTGTGGTGCGGCAGGGTGGACTTATGTAGAATGCCATATAAGATCCAATACTTGTAGAATGCTATTTTGGAATTCTTGATGTACTACTTGCGTTTCTAGAGGCATTTGAAAGATTGTTTTATATTTGTCCCATTAATGCTCTATATTTTGGTTTTGGGCACATTCAATTTTGTTCTCCCAAGGAAAATGGTAAGGAAATAAGTAGGGAAAACATCGGGCTCGCTTTAGATCGCTAGAGTCCCTGTTTTGGGACATTGGTGTACGATATTTCTGAATGTGCGTTCCAATACGTAATCCTCTATGATGCTGGAGAATCGTGGTGACAGAGGTTTGACAATCACAAAGCATTATTCGTGCATGTAGCTATGTTTTAAACTTCTTTTGGATTATCGATTTTTATTTTTTGATGTTCCTATTTCACCAACACTAAAAATTTAGATTTGACAAGTGCTAATCCTGTTACTTCACAATAAGTGCAGGATCACATTTGTCCATGCATTTCTTATGTTACTAGCTGGTGCAGCAATCAACTATAACCACGGGTACTACTCGTACTCTGGCATCCCTTGCCCCTTTGTGAAGCCCGGATTCTTTGCTGGAGCTGCTGTCTTGTCCCTTTCAACTGTGGTACTTGGAATTGTTTATTATCTCGCTTTGGATTCAGCAAAAACCAGCAATGACTCATGGAATGGGACTGCTGCTGCTCCTAATCAAGGTGGCATCGCAATGGGACACCCACAATTCCCCCCACCGCAATACCCTCCGGGGGCTCCTCCACAATACCCTCCAGGGGCTCCACCACAATTCCCTCCTCCAAACACAAACGCTCCAATTTTTGTGCACGAAGATACATATATGAGGCGGCAATTTACTTGATTATAGTTTGTCTTTGGTGAATGGAGGTGCTAGAGGCTCCCGGAGAAAACTTATTTTTTTGGGATAAGTGCCTCCACAGAAAATTTGTTGATGTAAAGTGTGTTTGTTTAGGGTTCGGGTTGGGGGAAGTTCCTCCTCACACTTGCTTTTGATTTACTGTATTTGTTTTTCAGACCTAACATATCCCCCGGCCTGAATAGGTTTTGGAGATAGAAAGAGTATATGTAAAGCAAATATGTTATCGCAAAATATGCAGATCATCAATGGAGGTGAGATCTTTGTAATTGTATGCTGTGTAACTGAATAGTGGAAGGGGTAAGTTCGAATATGCGTTAGTTGCCAAAACCAAACTGGACAATCTAGTTCAGTTGGAACTCTGTAGCTCTCTCTCTCTCTCTCTCTCTCTCTCTCTCTCTCTGTATACAAGACATGGGAACTGGCTGATGGTGTAAAACCGCAAGACCACCAGGGAGAAATTGGAAGGCAGCTACAACTATTGTGTTGACGTTTTGATGATTCTACATTTCTTAATGCTATGAAACCAGGTCCAAGGATGCTCCGGGAATTCGTCTATTTTAGCTTTTGAATTTTCCTCTCTCCAGGTCACGTTTATTACCGTGAGGCTAATATGGTGGCTGATTTGTCAATCAAGAATCTTGCAGCAACTCAAGGATGTTTCGTTACGCATAACACTTAGATTTTGTGTTTGTTTTAATATAAAGCATTGGCTTCTGGTTTCAAAAAAAAAATGGAAAGGAAAAAAAAATGTTGCAAATGTCTCAAATATGGTGTGGACCATGGTAGTATTATGTACCTGGGTCAACCATGAGTTAGCTGCCATCCAATAACAAGAAATTCATTGTGTGGAATACCTGGGTCTAACCACTAAAGAAAGAAAATGATTCATCTGGATCGATAGATATACAAGACCTGTCTAGAATAGTACTCGTAAGCCTTTAATGAACATGTCTCACGATATATGCTCTTATAATTTAGTTAGTCTGTTTTTTTGCCAAGTAAAAGGGTGGAGTAAGGCAAGATATCTACTGAGCGTTATCATAGGGACTCTAGACCAGCAACTAGTGCGAGCATGACTCACTACCAACAACCCCACCAGAGGTCGAAGAAGGCAACAAACGGATCATGAGCAAGGGCGGACCCATATTGGGTCAAGAGGGGTCAGTTGACCTCACTATATCAAACTTCCCCACGGAGAGGTATATAGATTTTGGACATTTTGGTAATTTTGCCCCAAGACTCTATAATCTCCCTTTTATATCTTGCCCCAAGTGATCTTCAAAAATTACATGCTTATTCAACTTTTCACCCATCGCCTTTGTTCTTTTTGTGGTCCCACCATTCTTTTCCATCTCTCTCTCTCTCTCTCTCTCTCTCTCTCTCTCTCTCTCTCAATAAGAAAAAATAAGAAAGAAAACGGAGCAAGAACAGTTCTGTTCGAGATTTAAAAAAAAGAAGAAAAAACACGAAAGTTTCAGATTTTTTTTTATTCCAAGTGCACTGCCTCC
>JAOTQK010000018.1:21732383-21749825 GCA_025642025.1 Rhododendron ferrugineum
ACAATCGTAAGAATAAAACAATCGTAAGAACTTGGTGATACAATCGTATTATGAAATACACGATTTATACTAATTTGGCACCCCACAATGAGAATTCTCGTTTTGCCACTGCCTAGGCCTCTAAGTAAGAAAAACACAAAGAACATAGAATTGTAGTCAAAGCAAAATAAATAAAAAACTTTACTGGTTTGTCACGATGAGTGACTGCTACTACATTATTAAAGTGACGTTAGTGTACTGGAAATGCCTAAATACAGGTCATTGTCCCTTTTCTCTCTTCTAGCTACATTGTTCTCTCAACAATTTAACTCTCATTTTCTGCATTTTGCTTCTTAATTTTCATCTTCAACCTTCCTTTTTCACTCCTGAGAACCAAACAAGCCGTAGTCACCTAACATTGGAGAAGAAAATGCAAATCAGAGAAGAAATTACAAAACAACTTAGTCACTGCCTGAGCAAACACAGAAAACATGGACAACAAGTTTGATTTACATGTACCTAAAAGTATATTTGTTTTCTCTTTTGCCAAAACTCAACCCAACTGAACTGTCCCAACCTCTGGAGAAGAATTGTCAATCTACAGGGTTTCTTTGACACATCCCAACACCACCGTTTTCTGTCCCACTCAACGAATGCGGTTCAAGTGAGCAAACGGCTCTGGATTTGCCTTTGGTGCAGGTTTCGCCACTTCAGGAGTCCCGAAAACATTCCAAAACCTCAGAGTTTCATCCCCTGCAGCAGATGCCACTGTACATCCATCTGGGCTCTGAATCAAAAGACACGAAAAATCAAATCAGAACAACACTTCGCGCACCACAAGAAACATAAAAACTCATTATTTGAAGTAAAAACTGCACCTGAGCCATGAAAAGAACTCTGGATGTGTGCCCAGTAAGCTCTGCTATTTTCACCATAGATGGGTACTTCCAAAGAGTGAGCTGGTTCTGAGTAAATCCATGAGAACTAAGCAATTCACGCTCGTTCTTGTTCCACAGCAGAGAACAGACCTGTGATCCAGTGTCGACTGAGTTCAAGCATGCGCCAGTGTGGGTATTCCAAAACTTTATGCACCGGTCACCTCCACCTCCACCAGATGCCAACAAGTTGCCTTGGAAAGGACACCAAGCTAGAGCTTTTACAGCAGCCGTGTGGTCTTCTAGCCTGTGGAGCCACTGGGTTGGTGAATTAGAAGAAGCAGTGGACCGGTCCCATATGTGGAGGAGATTGTCATTTCCCCCGCTCGCTAACTGCTGACCAGAGGCCGACCATTTTAGTCCACAGACTTCTTGGTGGTGTCCTCTGTAGGTCTCGACGATATGAGATCGTATTCTCACATCGTTGTTGACAATCTGACCGTCCATTCCTCCAGTCGTCAAAATGTGATTGTTCCAGTCCATGGAACCCACTCGTGACTGGTGGCAGCCTCTCAAGTTTCTTAGCTGCAGAAACAAGCATTTGATTCAGCAATGAACAAACCCATTAAGCAATAGATATATCCATGGAAAAGTAGAAGAGACCATCATAAATATATGTGTATGCAACGTACCTGTTTATTGGATGTAGAATCCCAAAGCTGTACATCAGAGTTGTTCAAACCAATAGCGATATGTTTTCCATCAGGAGCCCATTTGACGCTGGTCACAGGTCCATTTTCATCATCAACAGTGACGAGTTCTGAGGTGGCACCATCAGTAGCATCCCATAGGTATACTGTGCTTCCGAGAGCAATTGCAAGAACATTGCTACTACCCCAATCTAATAAGTTCAAGTAGTAATCGTCCAATAGGTCAGGAGCATCTAGCGTTCTTTCGGAAGTCTGCATGATCAAAGGAAAAATACTTAATACGATTGACAAATGAAAAACATGAGACAATTCTTCTGAACTCACAAAATCTTGCCACAACGATAGAACTGCAGTTGATTTAGTTCATAGCTTTAGCAATTTTTGGTCCAAATAACTATGTTCAAAACCACGATTGCAGTAAGGCATTCCATGTCCTGATTCCAACCTAGTTAAACCCATTGGATGCTCAATCTTAATGTAGGAAAACGAACTTTTAACAAAAAAGACACATGTTGGCCTGTGGCTGTAATTAATGAAACTAAAAGTTGTGCGGGAGCATGACACCTTGAACATACTTTGATGCTCAATCTTAGTCCCAATTTCATCATTGTCCACCAACTAGATGCTCAATGTTATGCCAACTTCCACCATAGTCTAAAAATTGGAACATCAAGATATATGCATACAATTAAACATTGTACCCACCTGTGGAATGTACCGACGGGCCTTTGTGGGTTTGGACTGTTGAACACCTGAGAAATCATGTGGTATGGCCTCAACTGGGGTGGGGGGCTTGTTCTTAAAGGCCAGTATCCGGGTCCGATTCATGTTGAAGGTTTCCGCCAGTTGCTTACGGTATGCCTCCCTGGATGGAGAGCTCACAGCTGGATTCTCCTTGCCTTTCCTCCCTTCAGTCAGCATGTAATGTGCATAGTCGAAATCCATCGCCGAGCGGTTCGGTATAAATCTATCCAACTGCAAGACATGACTCACAATAAGACTACAAAAACTCACAATAAGGCAGGTAATGTTACAAAAAATTTGTTAAATGAAAATGTGGATGCAGAAATCTACTCATGATCGAACAAACCATGGTTTCGCAAATTTGATGATCTGAACAGACCCAAATATACATGCCCAATCAAGCATAAAACCTAGATTTAAACTGGTATCAAGAACAAAAACACCCCCATCAAACCCTAGTTTCAGAAATCCAATCACGATCAAACCCTGAGTCGATAACCTATACAAAACCTTAGAGCGGAAGGATGTGAACCACCTATGAACAATAGATTTAGACTTGAATCAAGAACAAACAAAACCATTAAACCCTAGCTTCAGAAATCCAATCGCGATCAAACCCAGAGTCAATAACCTATACAAAACCCTAGAGAGAAAGTATGTGAACCCCCTTTAAACATTAGTAAATAAAACCCAAATTTCTGTCTAAAGTATTAGAAAACACAAGTCTATGTACGCATAAATAAACATGAGGCTACATACATATATAAGTCGTAACGACAATAATACGTACATTGTCTCGAGAATTTTTCCTTTGTAGAAGCTGATCTTGAAGGGGGCATCGGGTTCGTGTCTTCACTGCAGAAGAGTTTGTGGATCCTGCATCCATAATGAGAGAGAGAGAGAGAGAGAGAGAGAGACAAGAAAAAACAAAAGACAAAACCCTGCAAAAACACTAGAGAACCAAGACTAGAAGGCAATTGTTAGATTAAAAAAAAAAACCCAAAAGAAATCGAGAAAGATGTAATGCAGAGAGTGAAGAGGATGGTCAATCGCTTGAGGCACTGTTGATCGTTGAGCGTATGAGGGACGAGCAGTGGCCTGCAGAGAGAGAGAGAGAGAGAGAGAGTTGTTGTTTGAGAATCAATGAAAGATTTGGCAGGTATTTATATCTATTGACAGAACAGAAACACTAGGGTTTTGTGTGGGTTTGCAGGTTTTGCTTCGCTGGTGATGACCAGAATAATTATAGAAAGTGGCAACGGCTAATTGGTGAAGTAGCCGTTGGAAAGCTTGAGAGTCCTCGTTCAAGTCACGTGGTCCATGCGTCTGGGCCTCAGTCGGGTTGATATATACCTTGGGCTTGGGCTCAGAAGGCCTTAACCCTTCTGCTTGTTTTGGGCCTTGTGAAATTGAGCCCAACATATGGAAATGGAGATTTATATATATTTCCTAAAAAGATCAAGAAAGCACAATTTCAAATGAGAAAAATTTATTTACGGAGGAGCCATGAATAAGTTTTAAGGAGCTCAATCTTGCGTGTACAAAAGCATTTCGGACGGTCTGGATTAAAAACAAACTACTACCGGTCAGAAACATTTATTACCTGTTAAAGTTTAAAAACATATCTCAACTATTAATTGCCGAAACGGATGGCTGTGATTGCGCAGTTCTATGAATAACTTACTCATGACTCCTTTGTGAATAAGTTATTCTCATTTCAAAATTATTTGCCAATATATATTTGGTAACTGGTGTTCAAACTAGCTTAAACACATCTTGATTAATTTTGAAGACTAATCTCACCGTCTAGTAGCCGGGTCCAGATAAAGTTGGGGCAAAGCCCAAAATGACTAGCCCCGAAGGAGAGTTTAAAGACATTAGGAGTGAGCATCCTAAGCCTTTTTGTCTTTTACCACTAGGCCATGCTCTCATGTGAGATGTGTGAATAATTAATTATAGGAGTGCAGAAATTGTGAAATTCATATCCGGTGACCTGCATTATTTTTATAAAGTTGTTAAATAACCGTAGAAATAACTAGTGTTCGCTTGCTCAATGGTAGGGTCAAGGTGGACGCCACCAAAAGTACGGGGTTAACTGATTCCATCAACATTGAGGGTGTGGCTCATAGTTGTCAATTCCGTACCGCCAAGTTTATCGTTTTTTCTATTGGGTACATATTGGTATCTCAATCCCGAACCAAATTGACCGGAACATATATTTTTAATATATTTACAAATAACCAGAAAAACTTGAAGTAAAGAAATAAAATATATCCTAACACCTTGATGTACCTTGATATTAGTCATAATAACAAATTAAGGTGATTAATTTAACATGTTACAGACTCCAAATTTTGTTGAATTACCTTAAAATTTAAACCTTTTTTTTAGCAAAAGAAAAAAAATACACAAACTTTTTTGGTACCGTCTGAGATTCCGGTACAAGCCCGATATCGCCCGGTATTTTGGCCAATACGGAACACCTAGGTATGTGTACCATTTTAAATTCTGTTGACTAATCGGTACGGTACGGTACAAAACTGACAATACTGGTGTGGCTTAATTTAGTTGCAGAGCCCTTGGCGCCGCAGTGGTAGGAAGGAGTAATAATAAGGGCCGTCGATCTATCAATCTCGAAAACAGACTCAAGATATGTCATGAATTTCTCTTGCAAGTATAAAGATTGCTTTCTCCAATAACCTCGTTGAGTTGGATGAGAAGTGCGTGAAAGTACATGTATGCACCAATGTGCGAATACTATAACTATAGTAAGGTTAGTTAGTCACTTGTTCACATGACCTAATAAATTCACGTAACATAGCATCAAAAGTGGCGATTATTCCACAGCAACGCATTCCATCCGTTCAAACAATCACAGACACCGTTGTAATCCTTAGGGACAAGAATAAGTTCAGACAATAATACAACAATAACAGTACTCGTGTAATCCCCATGTAACAATCACTTGACTATACCTTCTGATTCGTCACTTGTTCAGCGATGGCTATAGATGTCGAAAAATAGAGCTTTTATGGTGTCGACAATTACCAGTGGGCTTATTGTGGCATCAACTTTGACTATACCTTCTGATTCATCAATCTGCAGCAAATCTATTTGAGATTGCAGCAGCTTAGCAGGCATGAAATGATTTCCTTCTTCTGCTCTTTTCTGCAGCCTAGCAGCAAGCACCTCAGCCCCAGCATCCAACAAAACGAACTTCATCACACAAAAATAGCTCCCCGGTACATAATTGGGGTCAGCAGATCTGAGAATTTCTCTATGCCATTTCTGCAACGCTGAACATCCAAGAATCATGGTTTTTCGACTGACTAAGCTAGCTCTTAAGGCATCCCGAAGCAAATTAAGCCATGGAATTCGGTCTTCGTCTGATAATGGGATTCCTTTATGCATCTTTTCTGTTGTGCTTTACCCGATCAAAAAATAAAATGGAAGATGTAGTTCTAGAAAGAGACTTTAAACTTTGAAGGAAAATTCAGTTCAAAATAAAAACTTTGAAAAGAAATTGTTAGTACAACTTAAGGTTATACCTTTGTTTGATTGTGGGTGGAAATCATCGGCATCAAGGAAGCTGCAATTTACTGCTTTTGCCAACATCTCACCTATTGTTCTGTCAAAGCACAAGTGCAATGCAGTAGTTCATTAGCAGAAACTGACTGTTTGAAAGGGGGGAAAGTGAGACATTAGACGAAATTATGCTACAAGTTTGTGTGCCACAGAAGTTTGGATTCAATATAGACTTTGATCATAATCTGACATTGGAAGAATGAAGATGGCTATTGGCCTTGAATTTTTTTCCCAAAGAGAGGGCCATGCAACAAGGAGCAACATGTCTTCTGACAGGTATGAAATATCATACTGGAGTTTATTGTCAAATTTGATGCCCAAATGAAATCCTGCAATTTACCAGGTGACAGTAATTATATTGGGGTACCGGGAGGAAGTAGTTGCTTGTTGCATCAGAAACTGCTCATTTGCAGCTTCAGTTCAAGAAGCCCATGCCAGTCCCTTTCCCTCGGTTTTTTCCCAGCTAAACAGAAAGAAATGGCTGAGCTAATGCAAGAGGGATTCAAACAGATGCTTTTTGGAAGCCAAGGTTTTCTACCATTGTAGTTATCGGGTGTAATATCTGGGCTCCAGTTCTACGGCTGCTAAACCCATACACCCATTCCCCTCCTACCAGTATTTCAACAAAAAGATGTTCTTCTGTCCTTGTATTGTTTAGCCTTGATGCCTTTCACTTTCATATCTTTTCGTTCTGTCCCTGAATCCCTCTACTCAATTGGGGTAGCAATAATTTAAGCTGAGCTTTCAAGGCAAATTAACCAGACGAGGAGAATTAAGTACGACAATTTTGACTAAGGCAACAAATAGATTGAAGACTTACGATTTACCGGCACCACTGACCCCCATAATCACAACAACCATTCCTGAATCAGCAACAAAGGAAAGGAATGAAAATAAAGACCAATAACAGCATCCTAAGAGCACAAGGCAAAACATTATGCACAACTGATGAAGAAAAGCTCCTGATCAAGGAAATGAGCATATTGAGTATGTAGAAAAGAAAAAAAGAACCTTCAGAATCAGCAGCCATGTTTGCTTGACAGACAAAAGGGTGTATGCAATCTGTGAAGCCTCGAGGATATGAAAGTTCAAACCTTCAAAAGCCAAACTAAGGAATCAGTCCTTCAATGAACAAGATGATCTAGATTAACAAAACCTTCGACTAGCTTTGGGCCACTAATTAAGGAGTAATACTTATGCATGTAAAATTCAACTCTGAAGTTATATAAAGATGTTAAAACAGAGAGCCGGTCAAACTGAATAATCCCTACCATATTGGACGGCAAGCAAAAATGGATTTATCAACCTCTGCCATAATTGAGCGGCTCCGATCATTTGTGTAAAACCCCGAGGTAGGTCCCACACAACCTGGTGTTCATTTGGTGTACACCAAATGGTGTGGTGTACCCGTAGTCGCATTCTTTCATACACGTGGGATGCAAAAATGGAACTTAATTCCGTACATTTATCTTGAAAATCCAATCCTTAATCATTGTTTCCCACCACTAATCCCCTAAAGTGAAGTCAAAATTGGAGTCTACTACATACGGCCGACAAAATCTACACAGCAGATGCTCTCATTCGTTCCTAAAAGTCTAATTCAATAAAATCTCATTGTGATATCTAATAAAAATGGCAAATTGATCTATTGCAGTGATTGGAAAATCAAGGATTTACAGACAGAGCTTAGTTAACAACTTAAAGCTGATTTCGGACACAGATGTATAAACATACAGGTTAACACAGAGAGAGAGAGAGAGAGAGAGAGAGAGAGAGAGAGAGAGAGTACCGATTTTGGGCGGCTCATAGATTGAGAGATCAACGAGAAATTCGATCGTCGTTCATGCCGTAGAAAGCGTAAAGATTATTATAAAGACTAAAGCGTTATACCAAACCACGCTTAAAACCGTTGTGGCCGCACACTATTACACGCTGGACGACAGCTTTTACGTGTTGACCGCAATAAATACAAAAGCGTTATACGAAATCACGCTTATAATGGGCCTATTGGGTCGGGACTATCACAATTTTAAGCCCAAAATAACGGAAGCAAAAAAAATTGGAACTGTTAAAGTGGCCCAATAAAGAGGGCGTGGTGGTTAAACGCGCTTTGTACTGTGTCGGCCCCCTATTGGACTTCGTTTAATTTGGGAAAACTCTCTCTCTCTCTCTCTCTCTCTAATTTCGTCAGAATCTCGAAGGGCCCCGGCGAAAACCCAAGAATCGCCATTGGATCAAACGGTCCTGTAATCCTTCAGCTGTTCTCACTTTTCAGGTGCTTTCTTGCATTCTTTGTATTGCTTGTTAGTAGCAATTGTTAACTTATACCGAAAATTCTCTTTTCCAAATTACTTGTAACAGATACGTGTCCCCCTTCTGGGTAAAGTTGAACTGATCCCTTTGTTTTCTAGGGTTCCAAGGATTGAAATCAGTTTCTTTAGCTCCTGTAATAGTAGTGTTCTTTCTTCTCTGTTTCGATAGGTGGAATATTTTGGAAGTTGGGGAAAGGAAACGAAAAGAAAGGAAAAAAGAGGAGAAATGTGAAGAAAATAGATTACAGTCTCTTGTTTGGTTGCAGAAAGAGAATGAAAGAAAACTAAGTGGAAAATGATTTTCTTTTGTTTGGCTTCAAGAGGAAAATGGAAAGAAAGTAAAGAAATATCAGCCTTCCACAGTTCCACTTATATAGAGTTTTCCTTTTCTCTCCCATTTTCTTCTACCGCTTTTCCCCTTCTAGGATTTTGTTTACATTCCTTCATATTTCTTTTCTTTTTCCCTAAACTAGGAACCAAACAACCATTCTTTTCCCTAGGTTCCAAATAGAGGGATAGTTTTTCAGGTCTTTTCCGTTATCTTGGCAAATGGGGTTTCTCTTGTGGCTCCGATCGTCCTTATGTTGAAAGTAAATGGTAGTGTTATTGTCAGTAACCGTATGCTGTACTGTGGCTGATTAATACCAGGGGACCTTAAATTGAACGTCAAAGATTTTCAAGAATTTGAAGTTGGTTTCTTTCTAACGTGTCTAGTATCATCCAGTTGTGTTTACTTATTGTTGGACAAATAAGCAGATACTCGTTAATTCAAAGGCTAAATGCATTGAGCCAATCATTTGATGCTAAACTAAGTGTAAATTTTGGATGTCATGACCTGTTCTTTTGTTCTTCGACTGGAACGCTTGTTACTTACTGCTTCCTCGATTTTACACTTGCAGCGTCATGAACTTGATAAAGGGTTTGCGTCGGTACGGACAGAGCATACAACATGATCCAAAACTGGATAGAGATTTTCTAGTACGGCTGTGGGTAGATGATAGAAAAATGATATCGTCTATGGAAAAAATGGAAAAAAGACGGTCAAAATCTAGGGAAAAAAGAAGGGATAGGGTTGTAAACTATGCAAACCATGAGGAAACGGGTTATGCCAAGCAGTCTTCTTTCCAGAACCCGTTTGAAAGATTTTTTTCGGCCGCATCTGCTGCAGAAGAGAGATCGTACAACCAAACTAAAAAAGTTCGGAAGCAACCACCTCTTAGCCAGCCTACCACTGGTGCCTTGAAGCCATCATCCCTGGAGGAGGTGAGTTGGGTTGCTTAATTGTTCTCTGTGGTTTGTCTGTAACTTTTCACCTTAGAAACATTTTGTTACCGTGGACAGACAGACTGATGTTAATTTCTATTTTTCATGTAATTTTGTCACTGTGACTTTGTAAGTTGCATCAAGATGACAACTTTCTTTCCTTTTGGAATAATAGGCTCGCCTTGCACCTCTTCTTGCGAGGTCCAATTTGCTGATTACAAGGGATATAGAATGGGCAAATCTTGTATTTGGTTTTGAGCAGGTAACTCTTAAACCAACTAGTTTACATCAAGCTGTAGAAGCATTTGACATACACCATAACTCTTTGCTTTCAGTTGAACTATAGCTATGTGTGATTGTTTAGTTGTTCTAGAACAGTCAAGTGGTGGACAGAATGTTTTTGACTAGTCAAGTAATTTTTGGGTAGCAGGTTACTTGACACATTCATGTCTTATTGAAGGTTACTATTGCTCGGCTTCTAATCAAGTCTTCACTGGTATTGTTATTGCTTGGAATTGCAGGAAAATCGATATTTAGTAGTAGACGTTTGCCACCCTGAATCAGTAAGTAGTCTTTCCACTTGTTTTCTCCTGTCATGATGTTCAGTCTTAGATGCAGTTAGTTAACTATTGGAAGGGCTTATATATCACAATTTGATATCCTTTAAAGTTCTGACAGTAGTTGTTGTTTTCAGCCAGTGGGTTTGATCCGCGAACAGAGTAATTTGATTGCCAGACAGGTAATTCAATTAATGCCCAATCTGTTCGTTATTTCTTCAAAGTGTTCATGTATGTTTGCACTAACACTTTGATGAGTTTGACACGATGTATTTTGTTGGAAATTTACTTTGGGAAAACTCAAACTACATTTCCAAATCTCTTTCATTTCATAATGCTTATGCCTATATTTAAGAAGCTTACTGAATCATGAACAGACAACAGAGATCATCTAGATGTTCTGTGGATACAATTTCTCCTTACTGCTTCATGTTGTTCACCTTGGCACTTTCAACTATTTTTCTACATGTGAGGTTTTTTGAAAAGCCTTTTGTCTGGTCAACCTCTTCAGTTGAAAAGTACTCCATGCATGTTTGATAATTTGGCCACCTTCCTTTGCCACTTTGGCTACACTCCAGTAGTCCAGTTAAAAGACTTTCAAATCAAAAAGTTTTTTGAATCTAACCTGGGGCTGATACAGTGACATTAGCTTGTTTGAATACGAAGAGCAGATATAAAGTCATTTACCTGTGGTGACTAGAATCAAAGTCATTAGGAGGCCCCAAACCTTAAATGTTGACCAATGTCTCTTATGGTGCTGCTAATCTGGTACACTTTTTTCAGTTGGGCATCTAATCACAGATAATATTGACTGATAAGTATTTGCTGTGATTTTATGGTACAGGGACTTAACCAAAAAAAAAAAGTTCAATTTCTGTGCATACGCTTTGTCTAATTGCTACTTGCTCTTCATGCTATATTGCAGTTGCTTCGTACGCGGCGTCCTTTCATGGCTTACATAACTAATGCCTTGGGCAACGAGCTGTTTAGGGTGAGAAGTTGAATTGTCTTCTTTTTGTCCAGTTTGCTATTGGATTATACTATTGAATCTTTAGGCCTTACTTAGCCTACCTTTAGGTCCGAAGGCCGTTTTGGTGGATAAACAGTTCAATTTATGCAGAAGTAGATGGTAAGGTATGTGAGTTGAAATTCCACGTAGATGTTTTGCTTTTTATTCCAGTACTAAATAACAAGTGTTGCCAAGAATAAAAACAAGTTGTTAATTGTCGATTTTCTGTTTCTAGGAGGTTGGTGTTGTTCACAGAAGATGGCATCTGTGGAAGAGGGTTTATGATTTATACTTGGGGTAATTATATTTGTGCCATTGAGTTCCATGGATCGATTGCTATTACTTTTTTTTGTTGTGGTGCTCAAGAAAGAATATGTTAATTTTTCTTCGTTTGCATGTTAACCTTTTAAAAGCTTTGCAAAACTTAGTGTGCCAATAGACAGTCATTTCATCACGGAAAAAGATACTTCTCTTTTGGGTGTCCTCTGTGGCCTTTTCACTCCCTTTCCAAGAGTGTGGGAGCCTCTGCTCCGTCCTGAGAAATTCCCCATAGTCCTCGGTTGACAACCTAAATTGTGGTTTGATTCTGTAATTAATTTTGTTCAAGCCGTCTGCATCAATGCCAACAAGTTTTATATTGTCTGTGTTCTTGTTTTTAGGAATACACAGTTTGCTGTGGTTGAAAATCCTGGCTTTTGGAACTGGACATTTACTTTGAAGGACATTGATGGACAAGTGTTGGCTCAAATAGATCGTGACTGGAGGGGCTTTGGGTTTGAGGTTGCCTCTTTACCTTTGATATCATTATGGTTGTACTTATGCCACGGTTCTGCAATGATGCCTCTCTGGTGTTGCTGATATTTTCATAATATTATGATGTAGATCTTTACTGATGCTGGTCAATACGTGATCCGATTTGGAAGTGTTGATGCTAGTGCCGACAATGGTGATGTAAGTTTCCAGATCCTGCGCTGAAAGAAGTTGAGTTTCTTTAGTTGTAGTCTAAGTGCAGTTTAAACATCTTCAGATTTATTTGAGGCCTAGGGTTCAAGTTTCTATAGAATCAGTGCCAAGCACAGATGAAAGAACATGGGATCACAGTTTTGTGTTCGAGGACATGGCACTGAAGACGTGCATTGGGGACCAAAATTTTATTGCATTTAGTTTGTAATTATGGAGTTTGCTTCTGTAGGTTGAAGAGTTGGAAGTAGCTCGTCCCTTAACTCTGTCAGAGAGAGCAGTAGCTGTTGCACTTGCTGTGTCACTTGATAACGACTATTTCTCGAGACACGGAGGCTGGTAAGCTTGTTCACTTTCACTTTGTGTTCCTTCACCATCAGTTTGTGCTCGAATATGAGGTGGTCGTTCTTTCGGTCAAGTGTGATAGCTTTATTCATCATTTGTTTTCGTGTTAGTTTTCTTACACCACTACGGCATAGTATTCTGGTTATGATGCGAAGTCTTGCCTTTCTAACTTTACTCTTGGCAATCAGTTTGATGGGGTTAAAAAACGGAAATGACTGCTGATTTTCCTTCTCATTTTTTGCCAGGGGTATTCCTTTTGTTGCAGTGGGTGAATAACATTTCTTGTCGCTGTGCCAATGCTTTGTTATTTCCGTGGTGGTGTTGCACAGAGATCTCCGTTTGGTCTCCCTTCATCTCTCCCCTTTGTAAATCCTAATGTCGCCCTAATTTTACGTGTGCGTTTTGAATTGAGATTGTTGCCCTTGACATGTCTTCAGTGTTGATGGAAAATAGCCTACACATTGGTTTTCAAATTTGAGATGATGTAATTTTATCACCAACTGTTTATTTCATTCCATTCGGGAATTGTCTTTCCTTTCTTCCAGTAGGCGACGTATGCTTCATGGAATCATGTTAGAGTTTGCAGAAAACACTGTTCACAGCTGCGTGGTTACTGTTCACGACTGCTAGAGTGGTGGGTGATGATGTTAGGGTTAGGGTTAGGCTCTATGGTGGGTTAGGCTTTGATACCATGTTGATTGAGAAAGAGAAAGGTGTTTAGGGTGTTAACAAACCCTAACACAAGTAAGCTTTATTTATATTATGTGGTGACTAGTTACATAACATAAGCAACCAATGTGGGCTTTAGTCTAACTCTATTCTAACACTTCAATTGTGCAAATCATTGTTGTTCTTTATATAATGCTCATCATCAGTTTATCAATCCAGCATTCAATGGATGTCAATGGGCTACTAAGCCAAGTATTTAAGGAATTCGCCCAAAAAGAGAAACCCATGTACAACAACGCTGGGAAATGAAAGTCCCTTTCCTTCTTCAACATCTTCGGAAACCCATGTACAACAACGCTGACTTTATCCGGAATCAAGGTTCTGTTTACAGTAGTATAAGGTTACTGATCTCATTAATGTAACTATTGCGGCAATTGCCAATATAATCTTCCGTATAGCAACTCACAGGAGGCCCGTGACTAGCTTTTACTGAAGGCGGCCAACCAACTCCTCGTATAGCCTACTGAATACAAGTTTAACAGGGATACAAGCAACTGCAGTTGGGCCAGACTCCCCTTTTATCAGCTCATCCACTTTAAAGTTTTTGATACATTCTCTCATATCGTTTTTGAGCTTCTTTTTGGTGCCAATTGAAGACAGAGCTCTAATCTTTTTAATGCTTTTCTTCTTCGGTTGCTTTCTTGAATACCTACGGTCTAATGGACGGCGAATTGGCTTGTGACCATAATCTTCACCATCTAATTCTGCCAATGGATGTTGGTGTCGGACCCGAAATACGGCTGTCCTCCTGGCAGTTCTCCGCAACGGTTCTTCCGTATCATCATTTTCTTTACCATCAGCTACAGAAAGAAGAACTTCAGAAGCACCGTTTTCAAGTGCCTCAATTTGGATAGGGTACCCAACTATTGCGTTACCTAACTTACTCATCAAAGAAATCAGAGGGACATGCTCTCTTTGATAGTTCGATTGGACCTTAAGATCCACATCTACCAACATGGACTTCATCCTGCCACCAGAATTACCACAGCCCACGAGTACTGGATCGTAGTAATTGTAATTGCTTGAATCCTCCACCCGGGATCCTTTCACAACAAGGTGATCATTCAAAGAGAAGTCCTCCCAATCAATTATCTTATGGGTGAAATCATCTAAACCTTTGGATGTTGGATTTGAGGCTAGCAAAAACCCTCGGTTGTCAAATGCACCTAAGTTGTTTTCAGTTAAATCAGGTTCACCCCAACTATTGCTTCCCCTCTCTTCAAGGTTTGTTCCACACATAGAGCTCCTGGAAACCTCAGTGGACCTTTTGGAAACACCACAGTTGTTCCTTTTCCCTTTAAGCTTCCATTTCGATACTCCAACAGGGTCACGACGGGAAAGGTGAGACACATCACTGGTGAGTGCCAAGTCATCGGGCTCCTCACTGCTTATGCTTGCATATGGCACTTGAGTTCCAGACCTTCCTGGTGATTTTGTTTCTAACCCAGTGTCTGCAGCTGCATCTGAAGAAACCAAGCAGAAAGGGTTAGGTTGCCAGGAAATATACTCATTGAAAGCTTGCCCTCATGTTCAACCACACTAGATACCAAAACTCAGTGAAATTTGTAGCTAGGTGGTACAAACTACTACCAAAACCTTATGAGAGAGAGAGTGCATTATCAACAAAGAGAAAAAATTCCCAAACCTGGTAGTTCTACAATCTCCTCATTTGCATCTGAATCCACCGAATCAGTCTCAGAAGAATCAGTTCCAGTATTTTCAGATGCAGTCTCTTCATCCAAAGCACCAGGATGAGGACAGGTGCTCTCTTCAAACTGAGAAGGTGGAATCACCATATGGTTGGTGCAAAATTGTCTATCATCCGAAAAATTAATAGACTCTCCTGGCAAGTCGACAAACCTGCCCCTCTTGGCACGGAGTATTACTCCTGTCTGCTCCTCTTCAGACATAAGCATAGGAACATTATTGTTGTCATGCCGCCAGGAGCGATGTACCGTCAAGTATGCTGTACTCTGCAGTACTTGATCAAGAGGACGGCGCCCATCACGTCTCCTAACAAGGGACTCATAGGTGAACACTTCATTTGACTTCATCCGTTGGCCCAAATTAGTAATATTGTTGGCATGAACTGCATTTTCCGGGCTATTATCAAATCCAGGTTTCTGAGAGCCATTCGAAGCGCCAGAAAATGCAAGTTTTTTATTTGAACAGGAAATCTTGAGACCAATGTTCTGCAAACCTCGCAGCCGAGGTATTATTTCAGAATTATCCTCACCCCTCTCAAGAAGCCTTCCTTCTTTGACTTTCTGTGCATGAAGAGGATGATCCATGCTCTTATCCTCCATGGGCAAATCTAGTTTCTTAGAATGTGACTTGGGGTGGACATGTTTGCCACTGTGCTTGCCCAAGCATTCTGAAGGTGACACGAACGCCTTTACTACGGGATCTGATGATTTACTGCTCCTACTATTGGAAGAACAACCTAGTTTACTATATTTTACCCCCAGCAACTTCTTCTCAAGTTCAAGAGCATGAAGAATAGCATCTTCCCGACGCGCATATTTCTCTCTTTTATTTGGAAGCATTCCAATGGAAGATTCAGCCCTTTCAATACAATCATCAAACTCACCACATCGAAACGCCTTCACACGCTTGGACTTCTCCAAATTGTACCAGTCCCTGATAAAATATTTATGAGGAAATAACATCACAAACAAAAACACAGAGCGACAGCAGTTAGTATAAAGGGAAGCAGTCTCCCGACTCGGCCCTCAGCTGCTTAAAAAAGTCAAAACTCCCTTCATAAGAGTAAACTACAAGTAATCACTTATTATTTCCTTAAAGTTTGCAACAATGGAAGAAATGAAGATGTAAGGTTCAAGGCTTCATGTTATGGCAGTTGGTTAAGAATATTGTATGTGTTTTTTCATGAAATAATGTAGCACTATCCTTTAGAAATTATTCATTTAAGCGTATGCTAAATGCTTTCTATGGATTTTGGAAGTCACTATGTAGTTCAATAAAATCTCATGGAACTTATGAGCAGTCCTATTTCTGATCCACAACCCAGTCGCAGTAAGTGGTCCTAAATATAGACTATCTTCTCTCACTGCTAAAAAGGCTTTCACCCAGTCATACTACAAACTCTTAAACAAGCAAACTTGGCTATATCTCAGCTTCGGAATGGCATTCTTGATAAAACACAATGGCCAAGCTGATTTCTAAAGCTACGTCAGCTCAAATTCAAGTTCAACTAAATGTATCCCAAGGAAAAAAGTTCCTAAGGAAACCAAACTGGGTCCATTTCTTTACCAAAAAAAGGTTCCATTTACATTCATGATTCATTCTTCTTTTACAGCAACATAGAATGGTGGAAAGCATACATGCTCCAGAATTTAAATTGCAGAGTACATTTTTACACTCTCCTCGATTTGAGTTAGGTTAAACCAGAAGGTAAACAGCAGAGTACATTTTTACACTCTCCTCGATATGAGTTAGGTTAAACCAGAAGGTAAACAGCAGCGTACAAATTCATTCTTGTCAATGAGTTTAAACATTTTGTCCGCCAAAATAGCCTTCTTTCCTTTCCAATCAAAATCAAGAAATGAAAAGAGGACTTAGGTACAGAGAGGGCCGTACATCAAAACTCAAGACAATGCAGATTTTTACTGGAAAAACATCCTTCCTGCAGCAACAAAATAAGAAGTAAACTAAACCAACACGAGATGCAGTATCCAATTATTTCATAAAGAAACCACCCAACAACCATTAAACTTAAATTACCAAACCCATCAAACAAAACAGCTTAATTATTTAAAAAATGAGGGAATTAAAAAAACCAAAATTAAGCTCCACAAATGACAGTCAATCTTTATTGTGCTAAGCCTAAAAGGGTGGAGGAGTGGCGACCAGGCATAGCAGCCCTCCCCCGGGGATGGAGACAGGGACTCAAGACCCACGGCAGGTCCAGAAGGGAACAAAGAGCCATATCATATACCGCCCTACCAAGTGCTAGTGGAACCCAACCCGGAGGACAAAGTTCGAGTGGCATCGCTAGCATGACTCGAACCTTGGACCTCTTGACCACCCAAACCACTCGGAGTAAGCCGTGAACCGCTAGGCCAAATGACAGTCAATCTACACAAATGATCAAGTGGGCATAGCTAATGAAATGAAACCACAAGATTCAAGTCCAAGTAGACTTACACAGTGGCATCTTCTCTTCCAAGAAGCTTGACTGGAGTCCCTGATCGCGGAGACACGAGATCATGAGCACCTGAGAGCTCCTCTGGACCCACTATCGTACCAGGCCACCATGACCCATTCCTTCTCCTAACCCAAACTATCGCTCCAACACTGCAATCAACCACCGCACCCATTCCCTTTTCCAGACTCATCTCTCTCTCTCTCTCT
>JAOTQK010000018.1:21810033-21843299 GCA_025642025.1 Rhododendron ferrugineum
ATACCAGAGATGTGCCTGACCTCATATCCAATTGTACATTCGAATACACTAATTTATGCGAACAATATCTGCGGAGGCAAAATGTCACATCTGATAAGGAACCAAAATGTTGTAGCCTCTCACATTGGATCAAAGATAGGAATTCCCTTTTACCCAACGTCTTACTCAATTTCAAGCATTTCTTACCAGAATGTTTAGACCATATCCACGGACCAGAATTCAACTTTTTGGACAAGATACCATATATCCTAAGCCTATGGCTAGGGAGGTCCATCGCAACCCCCACCCAATACTCATGCCCATACTCATGCCCCAGTCCTTTTAACATATGTGCTTAATGGCTTACCATGCAACTACCTAAAATGGATAATCTAGGGAATTGAAAGCAGACTATGATAAAACCATCAAACTGGAAAATACGAGGTCTAACTTAGAAATAGAATGCTTATCAGATGCAGTGCTGCGAGCCAGCATAAGTAACAGCACTATGCGTTGCAAATATTAGGAAAAAATGGATTCTTCCAGATAGAATACTAAGTCAATCACAAACCAGAAACCAAATTCAATTCAACTCCCATAAACATGATAATTAAATGGTTGGTAACACACTTTCAGAAAAACTCAGTCAAATTATTTTGGCAAGCAATCAAAATCGATTCGTTATGCTGCAATTATAATCAAACATCAATACCATGAAGAATTCAAGTTCTACACTCATCCAAACAAGCGCATTATATTTAAAAGTGGATAGTACAACACAACACCAACTAATCCTCCAGTCCTCAAGCCGTACATGTGAACCTGATAACTTAATTACTCAGATTTCCCAACCCCAGTGAATGCATTGATTCCGAGGGGAATAAATCAAGCCAAAAGATCGATTGGGGGGCATAGTAGTTTCTAAAGTACAATAAATGATTTACAAGGTTAATTTATGCCATTATAAATCCTTCGAAAAATCCAAGTGGTATATATTCCTGCCACATCCATATTCAGAACACAAAATAAGCAAATATCATCCATGTCAACAAGAAGGCTTTCTACACTAATGACGTAAGGACATATATTGACGGCGAATGTACATCCATACAGGATAACAGCAGCACATTAGTTTATATTTCCGTTAAAGCAAGCAGCGAACAGCAAAGGCAATTCCAAGTCATACCTGCTTTTCAGTATCTTCGTGGTCAAGATGTGACAGGTAGATAAGTGCTTCCCTCATGCTCTACCACAAAGTAATTCAATACAATAAGTAACTGGAGCAGAAACAGAGGCAGAGAAACAAAATGCAAAAGCAAAAAGGATCCCGAGCATGACTTCTAAAATATGCACACAAACAAACAAAAAGTTTGTGATTAGACACTTTAAATATTTTAGGTTGAAGAGATAGCACATCGGCCAAGCAGAGGTTGAAAACCTTATATTGGACGAGGACATCATTGTCCTTCATAGTTTCACGGACTATATTCCCATTTTCATCCTCAACAATCAGAACCTCTTCAGGCTTAGCCATACGGCAGATCATTAGTAATCTTAACTTGGACATTGGAACTGCATAGAGCTGCCGTCGCTGCAGCAGTTGTGAACCAAGACCATCAGCCATACCTGGAAATGGCATCTGCCAATTGAACATGCGGAAACAAACACAGATCAGTGATTTTTAACGAGAAAGAGCATAAATCTATGCAATTTCTAATTAGCAAAACATTAAACATTAAGAAGGAAGTTTGACATGTGCATGTGTAAGCTCTGATAGTGCCTGAAGGCCCGATGAGAAGTGCATATATTCTTGCAACGAAGGAATCAACTGAAACAATTACTGTGCATAACTAGTAATGCTAAACAAGAGTAACAAGTCAAACGGAAAAAAACAAGGAAACAATGCAGCCATCTCAAATAACACCAAAATGAAACACCATAGAAGTGCAGGCACCCACCCCCCTTAAAAACGCACAACAGCGAGGAAGAGGTACAAGTGGGTCAGAAGAGAAGATGATAAACGCATATCTTGGGACAATATACACCAGACCCAATAACTAAAGAGTAAAGACTAGGATATACAACAATTGCCACACATAAATAAGCAGGTATATTAACATCACGCGTATTTTTGTGCATACATCATACTAACGTGAAATATGTATCTTCTACTATCTCTTCCATGTGTTTCTCAAAAGATTCTCATTGATTAACTTGATCAAGTTTTCATGACATGATGAGAGGAAAATATTCTACAACTTGTGGAAGACAAATGGAATTACCAGATGCAAAACAAGCGCACAAGTTATAGAAGCAGTCCGCCAATCCTTCTCCCATTCATGATTTAAAGTTTCTAACAAGAGCAACTCTTGTGTGGATTTGAACAGAACATAGAAAACAATTTAGCTAAAGAGGCAAACCTCCAATCTAAGACGTCCAACTAAGTTTCCTGATAAACTCGAACAATAGCAAAACATAAATCTTAAGGCCAAGTCAAAGGAAGCAAGGCTGTTGTCCATCACTAACAACTTACTTTTTCTTTCTCATTTTCACCTCCCACAATAACAAAAGAAAATCAAGAAAAACAGCTTGCGTTGCTTGGCTATGGTTCTATAACTTTTCTAATGAGAAATTCCCAGTGGAGACATCTAAAGTTCTCTTGTTTACTACTACACTGCAAACAGGTCGCTCCTCCTTGATAAAACAAAAAAGTATCCTACAAGGAATCATAAACCTGGGTTATAATAACACAACAGAAGGCAACGAAGCTTACGTCCCATGTAACATATAACAGGGGAGATGAAGTGGGCCGAGACACCCAGTAGGAGCCAGAGATCCGTGAATAAGAAGAGGAATCCTAAATAGAACATCCAAACGGCGCACACTAAAGCACCACAGGATCATAATCTCTAACCCAAAGCACCAATATTACCTGCAGTCCCATCATGTTTGCAATTGCTAAAGGATTATCCAGATTATGATGTGCCTCAAACAGCTCTAGAACTAAAGAGTTCCAGTAGTCCAAGCAAACCTGTCAAATTTTAGCAGCACCTAGGTTAACATATGAAATTAATCCCAGATTGGATGCTAAAAAGATACAGCAGCAAACATACCTTAAAAACCTCTGTGTCATCCACATACGAAATGTTTATGAGATATTCAAGACCCAGTAGGAGGGCAGATATATTCTCTGATGAGGATTCTAGAACCCGAATATGCGACTGCACCAACATAACATCAATCAAAGAAGCTGCCAGGCTGCCTTATAATCAATCAAACTCCAAAACGTGCAAATAAATTTGAGAAAAACAAATTGTTGAAGCTTCAAGTTTATAACTCGCAAAATCATCAAAATCTTGCCACAGATATAACGAAAACAAATAGGATAAATGGTATGGGTGTGCAGTTCAGACCAATCGTTTTAGAGAGTTTTTCCTTTCTACATTGTTTAGTTCGGAGTCAAGATATTTTTGGTGTTTACGGTGACGTATAGATCATTTGTTTGATTGGTGACTTTTTGGTGTTTTCAGTTTTATGTCCTTTTGTTCCTCTTTTTCTTTTGTGCATGGGGGGCATCCCCGTGACAATGCCTTTCCAATAACATTTATTTCTTAAACAAAAACATAGCTTTAGCACATTAACCTGTTTTGAATTGCAATTTGCAGGGACCAGGGATGGCCGTAACTTCTTTTTTGTGTGTGTGCTGATAAGCTGCAGAGTGAATTTGTACTCAGCAGAAGCTACTAGTTCTTGGAGGACAATGTTCCAGCTATTACCAATCTGCTTAAGTCCGGGTGAGCTACTAAACGAATGAAGGTTGGCACAGCCACATACATCGCCCAATGGAAGCATATTTTATATACCAGAACTTTCAGGTTGACACCAGTTGTCTTCGCAAGAATGTAAAAAACAAGGCAAATCTCTTGGCTTTTTTAGCCAGCAAAGTCTTTAATCTTTTACCACAGGGCATCTAGAAACAGGATCACATCATGCAAATATGTGTCCTTGACTCCTTGGTCAATAAGGATACCTGACCTCCTCTGCAACTTCATTGTAATTGTCCTTATAGCCCATTTCTACTTTCATAAGAAATATAAGAGTTTGATTTCTAACAGATTTTATGGATGTCATTTGTGCAGTTACGTTTTTTTCGTTTTTCTTCTTCAAAAGAAAGCTCACTTCACCCAAATTCACTAATTGTAGTACACACACACATCCAGACAAGTATAGGAAAATCAATGCTTCAGTAAGTGAGTCCCCACATCGGAACAGCATCATGGTTCGCTACTTATTGAGACCAACCAATGATGGACTGGCAAGGTAAAGGCCAGTACAGAGACTTTGGAAAACACCACCCACCAGAGGATACTCAATGGCACTTGCGTTGCGCAGTTACACAAGAATGACTAGTAGCAAAGAAAAGGCTTGCCTTATAAAATGAAGTGAAAAACAGCGCCAGGTTTTGAATGAATGCCTGCAAATAAGGTACAGCATCAGCTTATGCAAGTCTAACAGTTTCAAGGCCAACTAGAAAAACATGCATGTGAAACATTCACCTGCTCTTCACCAGAACCATTTGCATAAGCATCGGAGATGTTTGTATTGGGTGGAAGAATGGCCTAAAAACACAAAATACACCTCAAGGCATTGCAAAGAGAAACCAGAAATCCCAATGGAACAGAGAAAGGAACGGAACCCAGAAAATATTTACAACTAAATGGCAAATCCACACTCAGTTCCAGATTTCTAAACTAATTTTTATTAAACCATTTAAGTACCTGCAGTTGCACCATAAAGATGGTATACATTTTAATGTACTGCACGTTATAGAAATCGCCAAAATTAAGGGCAGCAACCTGCCAATATCAAGACATCAAAAAGAAAATGTTGAAGCAGTTCAGGAGCACTTAAACATTTGAAATTTGCGTAGGTACGATGGAGTAAGTACATACCTCAGTCAAACACTGGAGGGTGAGATTTCTATAAGAAGGCACGGGGAAAAAGTTCAAGAGTGTTTCAAGCTGCAATATTCATGGAACACAAGAATGTCAGAACATGCTTTGGCTTTTTCCTCAACAATACTTCAAACAAGAAGTCTCAAACACATACGAAGCAGCCATTTTTTTGGGTTCCAAAAACAGCCATGGAAGAAGGCTTGACGATAGCCTTCTTAGTACCCAGCCCCTCATTCATTAACTCTTTCACATTACATAAAAGGAAAATGCTAAAGACAGCCCAGTGGACTGTCGTTAAGATTTTAAAAGTGTATTGACATGCGTGAAAAGTGTATAAATGGAGTAGGTGATAACACCGCTTACATCAGGTGGTACTCGTACAACCGTACAAGTGCAGTTTCACAAGTACTTTCTAAACAGAAAATCGTAACCAAGCATGTAAGAAGAGAAAACAAACCAGTGGAGATTCAAATATATATCCCAGAGGAATCCATGAAAGAAAAGCATGCAGTGTCGCCAGCGTAGCCCGCATAAGCTCAGTTCTTTGAGATGCCGCGGATAGTACATATAGGCATAGCTCATGAATGAGCTGAAATTCGCTGTAAACAAACAAACAAATCCTCTGATAAGACAGAAATAACAATATCTTAAGTTAGTTAGCTCAATCGGGATACTTCAAAGACGAAACAAGGCAAAAACAAACAGAGATTGTACAGAATCAAAAGCAAGAGACAAAGCAGAACCAAAGCCCGTTCCAGTTCAGTAGTCAACAAACAAGGTATATAAACAAAAAAAAATACAACAATTTTGCAAGAAAGCCCATCTGCCGGACCCAAAAAAAAAAAGCAAGACTCTTGCAAGGAGTAAGAATCAAGAGAACCATGGAAGATGAACTAAAAAAAACCCTCAAACACATTTCTGAAACCATTGCCAAACATCTGCAACTAGGTGTTTACATATCCCATGTGTCCACGGTCCATCGTTAGCCTAGTAATATGGTCACCCATACAGTTACGAGTTCCTAAAACAGTAGAGCAGGTCACGGGTTGGGACCACCAGGATAATGGACATTTAAGGTAGTACAATAGTACACATAAGGAATCCATCACATGATAGTCTCCAAGGATGATAAAATAATACTCCCTCCGTCCCAAAAAGGATGACAATTTTTGAAATTTGTGCAATTTTTCATTGCTTATATCTTTCAATATATAATATTTTTCATGATTTTGAAAACTTTGTATAATAGAACTAATCGAGAACAATCAAACGAGATCCATATTGCATATTTTTGAGATTCATATTGAAAGATATAATGAATTGAAATTGGCACAAATATCAAAAAATGTCATCCAATTTGGGACGGAGGGAGTAGGAAATTACCTGTTCAGGGATTGTTTAAGCTCTTTGATCTTCAGTTGTGTCATTTCACCCCTTGAGAAATCAAAAACTTCTTCACTTAAAAGCTGACAAGTAGCAGTTCAAGTCAGTGAAAATGCTTCCAACAAAAATCAGTTACTCCACCGACTTAAGAAAAATAAAACTAGCTTACTTTTAATATAGCCATGCAATTTTCACATATAGTTTCACTTGTCTTTGCTGCAGCAACAAGATCGGGAATGAAGCTTCGCCATCTGGATGGCCACTCATGTTTCAAAATCTGTAAATCAGAAGAGCATATACAATTCAGATCACATTCCAAAATAACTCAATACTATAGGGTCCAATGATCTCTACTAGATAGAGCAAATAATCAGAACAAATAAACAAAAGACCCTTCAAAAAGAAGTTGATGCAATAACAAGGCAGGCAAAAGTTACGACCATGATGCCTTCAAAAGCAAGACTGACCAGTTTGAATAAAACATAATAATCTTTCCCGAGTAAGGAAGTCCTGACTGACCATCCTCCTTTGCAATATTGTCCGAAAAATACTTGCAACTATGCAACGTAACATACTTATCATACCCTGATGCATGCCCTACAATTTACCTGGACTAATATTATGTTGAGTTTGTTGACATACAGCCTTTCCCGCCGAAAAGAGATCTCATCACTGGACAGCTAAGCAAGGGAAATTAAAGGTGAATGACACAACTCAGCATGGACTAAAGAGAAAAAATTGTGTAAAAGAACTTACAAATGAAATACAACAAACCACATACCTTTACAATGACCTCAGAAATGTAGTTTTTCATACCATCTCGCTGGTCAACAGGCAATGCATTCCATCTGTACTTAATCACACCTTCCAGAACCTAAAATAGAAGAACACAAGAGCTCACTCACATCAGCACCTCAAAAAAGGAAGAAAAGAAGCATAAACACTATTCTGCTTTTAAGAATGTAGGACACAGTTTCTACAGAAGCTCCATGCCAACCACTTTATGCACAGGAAAAGGAAAAACCTTAATCAAGTAGTCCCTGAGACAAGAAGGAAGGGAAGTTGAAGCATATCACAAAAATAATCTCACTCATGAGTCATGAGCAAGCCTTTACTTTTAATGGATAGAACCCCATATAGATGTAACACCATAGATTTGAAGAACTCCCCTAATTTATAGATTGCATTTTCCTACTCCCACCCAAAAGAATACCAATGCGGCATGTGCAAGTAAAAAAGTAAAAGGCTTCATTTCAGTGAGACCTCCCGAGATTTGCATCTATTCAGTAAACACCACCAGTTTGACAACATTACACCTACCTACCTCCAATAAAGGATAACCAAATGAACTTAACCAAGGGCAAGGAGATACATCTACCTTTTTAGCTTATATTATGATTTACTTACATTCATACCTATCACCTAGATCTGAACAAAAACACCCGTCATGCCATGTATGAAAATCACCACAACAATATTCCTCAACCTTGCCCTTACAATCTCTCTCACCTTCCCCTCCCCCTCACTCATCTGAATCTCCATCTTCTCTCCTCTCTACTAGACCAACCAAACCCAAACACCCACACCCAGCCATTGACAATTTGCTGCTCACTAACACATTGGCACCTCGTCTCTTACGTCACCAGTCCAACCACCATCACCTTCATTCCATCAAGTCACCATTACCCCTCCCTCTCTCTAGCAACCAGCCTTCATCAACCAACGCTGCCACCTCCCACCACATCAAAGATTCAAAACCCTTGGAGTTCATTACCACCTGAACCCCGTGGCACCTCCTTTTTATCATTCTCTTCCAAACCATCATAAGCAGTCCACCCCGTGATTGATTTCAGTAGAAATACAAGCAGGATTCAGGTATTCTTAATATGGGTCGAGAATTAGATCCCTTGAGTGTAAGTTATAATGTATCTGGTTGAGCCTTGATAATTGTGACACCAGTGGAGGTGAATACAGGCAGACGACAGTTCCAGAAGGTTCTTTGGGCTTTCAACGGGAGAAAGGAGAGAGATAACTAGGTTTCTCAGCTTCTCCTCCCTCGGGCCTCTATGGTGTTCCATTTTGTTTCTCTTTCCTGTCATTGCAACTTGAAAGTGAAAATTCAACGAACGCTCCTACAGAATTTCAAAACCCGAGCAAGAGGGACAAAACAAAGAGATCTACACCACAGCCATGGTGAAGATTCTTTTCCTTAGACCACGCGGTTATTGTCCTTGCAGCTTTTATAGAAGAGGTATAAATGACTTTCAAAGTCTAATCATGAAGGGTAAAAGAGGATCCGGAAAGTACTACCGATTTTCTGACTCAATTAATGAAGCGTAAACAAGAGTCACAACAATTGGGAATGTTTAAATTAAAAAACCATATCATCCTCAGAACTTTCCGTTGATCTCTGATTGAATTGGGTATACCATTCCACAACATTTGAAAATTAAATTTCCAAAGCAACTTAGGAAACAAATATCTCAGATAGAATTGTGAGTATAGCTTAGTTGCGCAACATCTACCTTAGCTACTAAAATTTGAAAGCAAGCTTTATCAATATTGAATTTGCAAGGAAATGTACAAGACAATTACCGGATCCCCTCCCTGCTGTTGAAAGCATAATCAATTGCATACTTTCAGTTTCTTCCATTATATGATGTGGGCTTTCCTTGATAAGGGATTCGCAGGTCCAAAGCCCTCTCAAGATGGCTTTCTATGGAGCAAAGCGGTAAGTGAAGTTATTCTAAAGACTTAAAACTTGAGAAGCAGAGGAAATTCCTGTTGGATTGGTGCTTCACGTGCAAGTCTAACGGAGAATGTGTGAATCATCTCCTTCTGCACGGCCCAATGGCTGTGAAGTTTTGTAGCTTGATGTCTCGATTACCGAAGTGCATTGGGTTCCTGGATTGACAGCTTTTTGCTTTGGGAGCAGAGATTTCTCGAGGGGTAGGAGATGGAAGTCATGGGAGATGGTTCACTACCTTTCCTGGTGCACTTACTGTCAGGGAAAGTACAGAGCTTTTAAGATTTTTTAATACTGGGGCACTCAGCTAGTCTCTTTGTTTTAGGGTTCAGGGAGGCTTTTGCGTTTTCTTTACGATTTTGTTGACTTCACATTTTTTGTGAATTAATCAAATTCCAACCAACATAAAACTTTGACAATGCTTAAGCATAGAAGTGCCATAGTGACTTGGAAGCAAATTGGGGATCGTAGAACAAAGTGAGATACGAAATTGAAGCAAATTGATACACCAAAGTGAAATATTGAACAATTGATAAACTTAAAGTTTTTTTTCAACTTACCTGCAAAGCAAAAAACTTAGTGTTCAAGTTCTGTGTATTCGATAGAACATGAACCACCTGAAGCCACATGTCTGGATTGTTTTGCAACTCCTGCAAAATATGGTCTGCAGCGGTCCTCTGCAATGTTCGATGAACGAAATAATAATTACACTTGTGGCCAATGAAACTCTAGTAATATGAATATGAACTACAAAATTACACTTGTGGCCAATGAAACTCTAGTAATGGATGATGATTTAGACATCCATTCCTCTTCGTTCACAACATTTAAGACTTCTAAGTCATCACCGCGAGCACCAATTTTAGTATTTACATGTACGCACTTGGACCAAAGTAAACTGATGCCCTGATGAAAGTGGGGAACACTGAGAAAGAACGACAAAGGGAGGTCAAACCAAGGCCCTATGGAAGTCAGGGTTCGTCCCCAGTCAACATTGGATCAAAAAAATAGGCGGCCGTAGCAATGAGCTCTTTTATTCCGTTGTCTCAATCCACATTCTTTCCCTCAAGTATTACAACCAAGAACCAACCATAGGTCCGACTCACCAAGCAATGTATGCCCCATAAACACGAGAAAACTCCAATGCGAAAGTCATTTATTTTTTTTATAAGTAAATAATTATATTAGCAACGAGGCATTAAGGGAATGCCGCTCATATACAAAAAGTGGCCGAAGACAAAAAGGCCCTACACACCGCCGTGTAAATTGAAAAGTACAAACCAATCAAGAAACTGGTCAAGAGATGGATTACATTCTCTTTTCTCCCAGTCATACAAGCTATTCACCAAAAAACTTTTAAGTCTAACCAACGAATTTTCGGTTCCTCGTCATTATACACACGTGGTATCTCCAATGAATAATAAATCACGGTGTGGAGAAGGAACACCACTTTCTAAACGCATAAATAATGACGTGGTAACTGTCACCCATAAACCCCATCATCAGACCCTCAACTGACAATATTACTTGAGTTGGTTCCAATGTATTCCCTCCCTACATTCTACAGCAATTAAGCAGAACAATAACCCACTACAAGAAAAAAGAAAAACGGGCACGAACACATTAACAAGTGCGATACATGTACACAACGTACAAAGCAAGAGAGATGGTCTCACCTCGTCCTTAGATCCGGTGCCGTAAAACGCCGCAACAGTGGCATCGAGCAAGCCGACGTCGATTGGCTGGCTCAAATCCCTAAGTTTTTCCGCCGCCATGGAGAGATCAAAACTGGAAAAAAAAAATCCTAACAAAACACACAGAAGCACAGTTCAGAAGCCCTAGAAACCCCCACGGACAAAACCCTAGCACTTATCTAAACACCGATAGTTATATCACAGTTCAAAAAAACGACAGCTTCAAATTGAAGCACAAGTCTACAGAGAGAGACTGTGTGTGTGTGTTTGAAATCGTTTCTACGGAGAGGTCTTCCCTCCACTTTATGTACAGTGAGAAAAGTGGTGGTGTGGTCTTGGAGTTTACCTAAAAAGGGTAAAGGCCTCGGTTCGACTGGGTGTGTGAGGCCCGCTGTGATGAATCTTTTGGAGAGAGAGAGAGAGAGAGAGGGAAAAAAGAGGAGAGAGAAGGGTGGAGAGTTCGATTGTTGAGGTGTGGGGGGGAATCGTAGGAAGTGGCGCCTCTCTCTGTTTCTCTCTCTCTCTCTAGAAAATATACGATTGGGGGGCGGTTTAGCTCTGCTTCAATTTCAAGCTAACATAGCTGTTCAACTTCGAAAAATTAAATATATATATAATAATAGTAGTACTAAAAAAACCTAACAGAGCTGTACTTTTTTCACTAGTGACAAGTGAAAGAAGGAAGATGTACTGACCCCCAAAAAAAACCCTAACAAAGCTGTTACTCGTTGATGATAAAAAAAAATTTAATTAATTAGGCTCCATTTATTTGGGTGTAAAATATTTTACGGTAAAATATTTTACCGTAAAATATTTTACCTATTTTTCGGTGTTTGGTTGTGTAAAAAATGAGAAACTGTTGCCTTCTACTGCAATTCTCACTGCTCAGTTTTCTCGATCGTTAGTCCTAACCCACGTTGAATTTCAATATTCGCAGATCTCTCCACCTTTGAAGCCCCATCTCTATCTCTCTACTCTATTTTTGTCAATTTTTGAAAATATTTTCAACTACCAACCAAATACCAAAAAATAAAAGTTTGAAGTTTATTTTCTGAAAAAATATTTTACATTGAAACAAACGGAGCCTAATAGTATAATTTTTGCACTTCACGTTTTATTTTTTTATCTATTTAAATTTATAACAATACTCTTTTACGTGTGAGAGAGTGAACGAACACTAACAAAATAAATGATAATTTGGTAATTTCATATAGGATAAAAACAAAAAGTAAAGTCTCAATGGCTAAATGTGAAGTGTCAAAATTACTTTTCTAAATGTTTTTTTTTTTTTGCACTTTGCTTTTTTTATAAGTGTATATTTTAAATTTTGTTGTCTAGTGTTTTTTACGGTGTGTAATTTGAAGCGTTAAGTAACAATTTTTTGAGTGCAATAATCAAAATATGCAGTGTGGAAATTATTTTCCAGATATTAGTGTCAAAATAACTATTTACCCACGGATTTTGGCAACTCCAATTGAGTATTTATTTTATGTATATTAGTTTTAAGTAATTATTGATATTTTAATAGCTTATTTGTGAAGGTTATCATATTCTCTAAATTGTTCAACTACATATATAAATTAGGGTTTTAAATAGTTCGAGCGTAATTTGAAAGGTACATGCATAAATAATTAATTTTAAATGATTCTTCAAGAGATTGTATAGTGTCATTTTCCTTTTACTCCGTATGAGAGAGGGACTAAATATGTGATCTAGCTTTTCAAGACAATAGAATAGAATAACCGTTTGAATATACCCTGCCGCTTTCTTTTTCAATTTTGTTCCTTACTTGGGGTCTACTTTATTGATTGTTGAACTCTTTCTAATACCATAAATTACTATTATTCGTTTTCACACAAACACGTATATACAGATATAAATATTAAATTTATAGAAAATTCGAGGCTTTCTTAAATCTCGAGCCTAAAGTCCTTGTTTCATTGGCCCAATGGATAAGCCGGCCCTGGCCCGAGGTGTGAAGTTCCTAAAAAAATGAATTTTGTTACCTCTCTAGTTTTTGCAAAGAGCTACAAAAAAAAACCCATAGAATTTGTCAGTTTTACTTAGTTGAAGTCGACTCTTTTTAGTTTAGCATTATGAATAAGATATCACAAAAAATATAAAAAAAGGCAGGTGGTTTTAGAAATTCCCAAGAGAGCTTAAATCAGAGCACCCCATAACCAAAACAAAGCTAACCCCAAAGAGCCTTGGTGAGAATGCAGATAAAATAAAATAAAATAAAACAAAATTGGGTGAGGAAAAGCAAAATGAAAATATAGTGCCAGTGTGCAACTTTTCTTTGCAAGGCACAACCAAACACAAGAATGTCCCATAGAGTTTGGTCCTGGATCAAGATCAACAGTAGCGACATGTCTAACACATTCAAGTCGGATACAAAATGGTGTTTTCAATGACAGACGGGTGAGTAACGTGTAAGAACCTACGACTCGTGCAAGATAACTCATGGATTCGAATCTCTCAAAAACTAGACAATGGTTTTTGCTTTCTTTCAGGCTACCATCCCGGCTTCGACTCAGTACTAACACAAATGGTAGAAGTAAAATGAAAAATTGTGCATCCTCCGAAAATTAGTAGAGTAGAGAATGAAGTCCAGAACAGTATAGTAGCAGTAAAAAGAACACCAATTCACAAACTCTCTTTGACATGATACATCTCTTCACCACATAAGCTGTTGTTTGGGCCTACAAGCTAAAAATCTCTTCAGTTGGTTCGAAATAACTACGTACCAACAGACCGAAATCTCAAACTTAGAAGTTAACAGGCTCCATCAGTTTTAGAATAACTATAGAAAACATTTCGACTGAAATTAAGCCTGCAAACAGGGATGCTTTCGGATATATGGGAAATTCAGAAGGAAAACCAAACTGAACTCAGTAAGTAGTAATGGTCCCCAATAAATAGTTCTAGACAGGCAGTAATTGTCCAAATATCCCCATTGTTCAGCCAAAAAATAGCCTGTCACATTGTAAAGCCACTGCCAACGACAAAAGGAAAAACAAGAGAAGAAAAAACGGACAACAGTTGTCAATTTACAATTTCTTCAAACGAGCATCGTTTTTTGTTCTACATATGCTATCCGAGGATGTTACTCTGTTACAAGATGTCCGGAACTCCTAAAATCACTTCACAACGAATTGCCAAAAAAAAAGGTGATGTTTTCGCTCTCTGCCTTTTCATAGTATTCACAGTCTCGAGTTACCTTGTGATAGTACCGATCTATTACCTCTTCTCTGGCTCTTCAGCCTCCTGATGTTGACTGCAATCTGATACGGGTGAAGGTGATGATGCAACAGCCTTTCCCTTGATGTCTGAAGATGATGGGACACTCATGTCCATGCTTTTCTCGGTCCTCGACTTCTGCAGAAGATGGAGCTGGTTTTGCAAAATCTGTTGAAAAAACAGGAAGGGAATTATCAACAATAATAGCACAACAAAACAGGATATTTTACCATCGTTAAGTTTGCTAACATAATCGTGCGCGCTCAATCAATAAAGTATTAGTACGCAAAAGGAATAGGTATTTTTCCAATCAACTGAAACATCTATCAAAAGATATCCCATTCCATTCTCATAATAAGCAAAACTTATTCATGTTTTACGCATCTGAGTGGTCAAAACAGTCCCATTTTTTGGTTCAAGGCATCAATTCTTATGTCTTCTTTGTTCCTCAATATTATGAATATCTATGACGAGAAATCCACTGTCCCATTTGAAAATGGAAAAGAAACATCAAACATGACAATGCCCTTAAACAGGAAAACAGAATTAGAAGCACCTAACAGCGATCAGGTGCCAAATTTCAAAACAGATCAACAGATAAAGAAAGGAATCAAAGGATACTCATCATCATATAAGAAAAGCACGTAGGTATACAAAGAAACATTCTCCTAATATTATACGAAGGGCATAAACAATCTTCTCCTTTTGAAGGTTCACCCTTGGAAGTGAAAAAAAAACTAGTAGAAACTTTAAAATAAATCATGGCATTAAGTTCTTAACCAGCTAAATTAAGCAAAATAGAATAGGTTTCACATCTCTCAAGCCCTGGTTGGCTACTGACTTGGCTTCGTTCACTCAAAAAGAAGGGAATCCGGATCTATTAAAACATATGCATAGCGAAAGAAGGCAAATGATACAAGACCAGGACATGATGTACAGAACCTCAATCTGGTTTTGAAGAAATTGTTGCTGGGTCTGCAACTGAAAATCTGGCATATTTAGATTGCTGCCAAATTTCTCTCGGTAGTTCACATCTGATCCAGGAGCCAAGAAAGGGACAAAACTGCAATGTGGAAATTGACTATTGCCCAAGTTGGCAGGTCCATCTGGGATTGCAAATGGATGCTGTTGTGAATGTACATCCAAAGATTGTCCACCGAAGTTGGAAGGAGCCCTGCACTCGAGAAGAATTTCAAATTAATCACAAGCACAATGCACAAGAAGTAATGAATTTTTCTTTCGTAGAGCCAAAAAACCATGAATGCTAGCTGTGTCTCAACAAAGTCACAGATATAGCAATCGCCTTGTTCATTTGGGGGTTTTGAGGGTAGTTTTTGAGAGTAATGAGTGGAGAGAGAGATAGAGAAAGGAGAAGCAAATGCATATTTGAGAGTGTGTGCCAAGCTTGCGCCTCCTGCTTAGAAGTAGTTCGTCTATATCACAGGGAAGCGAAAAAAGAGCAGCAAATGCATAAGCAAGTGATCTTTCATCACATATCGTAAAAATATTTCATTTTTAATTAGTAGAAAGTGCACAACTGAACAGATCATATTTTATGAGCAGTTTAGAACCGCACTAAGCTTAGAAGTATAGTTTATATGGTTTTGCTTGGTTCCTTGGGAACAACAGGGTTCTCGGTAGAATTTCATGATTCAAAAGACCCTAACAAGAAATAGCAAAGCCTTTGTGCTTTTATAAGCAAAAGCCTCATGTAATGGAAAATGTTGTTTTTTTCTTTTTCTCTATCTGCACTCTCAGGAAAAGATCCACAAACAAGCTCCTTTGCTAATATTATGAGCCAGTGTGAGTAGCTAAGGTCTACATGCCATCAGGAAAGAAAGGGCATAAAAAAAAAAAAGTCATGGAAAAGAAGTGCATACCCAGTGAATGTATCTAAAGAAGGATAAACAAAAGATCTCCCATATATTGCGGCGGCCGCAGCAGCAGCTTGTAGTCTGGCCTGATGCTGCCTAACAAAGTCATTTACCTCACCATCTCCACTTGAATTCTGAGAAGGTGTACTTGCCGTTCCTGTTCCTGTGCCCAGCCAAAACAGTTAGCCAATGTTTTCAGCATGCATGAAGCAAGACTCATCAATGAATTACAAAACCATCAGATGATTTAACCTCTAAAATTGCTCGTACGGAAGAGTGATCAAACAGGGGGGCCACATTTCCTAATTGAGCTAAAGAATTAAATGACACCACCAAGTGATAAATGAGATTATTTTTGGATGGACTAGACCATCTAAGTTTGCAAACCATCCTGATTGAATAAAATTTTACATAACTTCCACAAAAGAAATATTCAATATTCACGTAATATGATAGCACCATCTAATGACATTGATAGTTCTGCTAGCAATAAATGGACAATGTCATTTACTATCTGCTGCATGTGTGGTCATCCAGAGGTCAAATATCAGGTTTCACAATTTCAATAACCAACTTGAGCTGATTACAATGAGGGTCTATCAAGAGCTGCTCCATACCCATGAAAATATCATATGATTACCTTGTTGATGAGCTTCTGCCCATGATCCAGAAGTACTAGTCCCATTTTCAGGTGGTGCAACAGGGGCCCTACAAGTTGGACACGTGTGCTGCCGCTCTAACCATGAACGGAGGCACTGCACATGGAACAGATGCCCGCAACTTAGTCTCTTCGCTGTAGTCATCTCCTCACGACAAATGATGCAGGTTGCATCACTCCTGAATGATTATCATTTATCAGTAACATATCATAAAAGCAATGGGATACAGATAATAAGAACACACTTCAAAAGGCTGGACAACTCACGTGTTCAGCTCTTCAGGTGTTGCATCTGGAAAACGGTCATCCATATTAGAAGTGATCTTCCGATAACGAATATAATCCGCAATGCGAACCCTAAAGTTGCGAAATGTCTCATAAAGGTCCCGAATCAAGTGCAGAGGCACGCCATAATTCCTGATACAACAAAGAGCGCTTACTGGTCTGTTAATGAAACAAAATAGCAATAACAACCACCTAGTGAAGTTATGAGGTGACCCCATCAGGCATCAGTTCATGTAAACGAGAAAAACACTGAATTAAAGCCACATACAGAAATTCCTCAAAGCAATCAGGGGGGAGAAAGGATAGCAAACCTAGGAAGTGGGAAGTCCAAAAATGTAGAATGAGTTCCAAAATGAAAAGAAAAGAGGCTACATAAGCAAGTCAGCCATGCTTTTTTAACATTTTCGAATGTACAACTGAATGTAGTTGCTTTTCAATTCTAAAAAGTTTCACCAGGCAGCTGTCAAATCTTCAGACAATTCTAGCTAAGCATTCATGCGAACATGGATCCAACGCGACACTGACACGTGGACACACCATTTTTAAAAGAAAGAAAAGGAAACGATAGGTTCATGGCATGTCAACAAATGTAACTTTTTGATATATCCAAAATAAACTACTAAATTTAACACCATAAAGGTATTCATATTTCTAAATATCGAAATAGGAACAAATTATTGGCATGTTCTACATGCTGGAAAAGAATGTGTGAAACTCATATAGCGACCTGGTTTGTTTAAGTAACGGACAAACATGTCCCCAAGAGTCTGAAGCATGACCTGTTCCCTAAAATTAAATTTGTGGGACACGTTAAGATAACTTTCCGACGTGTGTCAGGTGTGGTTCCAAGAGTGTTGGTGTCCAACAGTGACTTGCCACCTTTTGGAAGTGCTTGTGCTTCTTAAGCTTATTACAGTCCGGCAAAGATGAAACCGCTTCTAAGATTCAGAGAAAGGTAATTTGCTACCCGATGCAAAGGTTCAGTTCAACAACAACGACAACTCACCCACAGATATCTACCGCGCAAAAGGCGAGACAGAGAACTCGCAAACATTTTTTCAGAAAAAGCAACAAAAAGCTTTTTACCAATTTAAGACATCATGCTAGCATACCATATATGACATTCTATTTATGTAGCTGATTAGCTACCTTGTATCCCACAAATAAAGCCAACAATTATCCTTCAGCTCAAACCAAATTGATGAGTATGATGCTACCAATGAAGCTTGTTTGCCAATTTTTTAAGAATTGAACACACTTCAAGTTCAAGCTGACACTAGACAAATTTAGATAATACCAAGATGACAAAGATCAATTGTAAATGACCATGTAAGCATGCACACCTGTATACCAGACTCATTGATACAATTATACAAACATTCAAAGAAGTACTCAACGCTCATGTCATAGGTAATATATGTGAATCATATGCACATACTAACATAACCATGAAGACAACCAAGACTAGATAACTTACATGAAAATCACAAGAAAGAAGCATAGATACATAGACAAGTGCAGCAAGTCCCGAACAAGTTCTAAGTAAAAAGTGTAGACTGCCTTTCTTTCCCATTGTCCTTCCATAAGCATGTCTCTGACGTAAAAAACATATTTTACAAATGTTGAAACTATTGTTGTTGCCAGTATCATATACCTGAAATAAAAGAAATTACAAATAAGAGACAATAAAACCGGTTAAGGCAGCATGGGTCTAAATTATGACATAACCAAGCAACTTGTGTAAATAGACCTACAACAAATTGTAAATGTTGATGACTTGACGTAGAGATTTAGAGCCAGTAAAAAGGTGTACATATTGCTTCATTGTCCATGCATCATGGTCAAATAATAATAGCACAACCATGTTGTCAAAATGAAGACTAAAAAATGCACCAGAATACCAACATTGTGCACACATATGCATATGCATCAGTGGGTAGGTGATTATTGAGCAAGCAATTGTTTTCCTCGTTGAGATTTTGAGCATTTGAATCAGTAACAGAACATATCAGGAGTCAGGGACTCAGGACCCTTTCTAATTCATCCAACAAGTAGTCAACAGTATTTTGAAACTACACCAACATCCGTTGTCAGGAGATTCGTACATCTTCAGTTACGAATGCACTTTCCAGAAATGTGTTACCACTTAACTATACCATTGCACATACTATAACCTTTGTTCTCTTGAAGTTCTCCTTCGCTTTGTGGCTATGACTTTATTTCATGAGGGTTCATGCTGGAGTATATAGTCTTTGAAGTTGTATTTGTTGGTGTTGTGGTCATTGCAAAAGTGTTCAGTATCTACTGCTCAATCAGGATAAGGCTTCGAATGAGGCCTGAGACTGACACACACAACCTTCACCAGTGATGACATTATTCCAAGCACTGGATCCACAATCCCCGAATAGTTATGTTGATCTCTTTTAATGAATTGACAGTTACAAGATCATGTCTCTTGGGATTTGTGTCTTCCGGGATTCTCACCTAATCGCATGTTTGTCAATACATTGGAACAGATGAACCTACAAATATAGGAATGGAGGATCCCATACCAGCAGTTAATTACATCATTAATCAACATTACACACGATCCATCAGTCCAACACCACATCTTCAAAGCACCTCGAAAAGAGCACAAGTAACTGTATATGAATAAATCACCAGAGCATGGCTAACTAAAGTAACCATTGTACATCTACTAGCAAACATTTCAAGGAATAAGCTTTAAAAATAGTAATCCTATATAGAGCCAATGAATGTTTTTTTTTTATATGTATATAGAGCCAATGAATGTTCCACCACAAAAGGTTGTGTTCAATTATTCAAGCAGGGTAAACTGGAACTTTTATATAAGAATGGCTTTCAATTGGCAACGCCACAAAGAAAATTTTACAACCTCATAATTGCTAATTACTACTTTTTTTACCCAAATGCCTACAGATTGTGACTTCACTAATTTGACCAAAAGAAGGAGTGTCAATAATCGTCCTTTATTGAATACCTATCCACAATCAATAGCCCCAACTTCAGACATCTTTCAGCCACTTACGTTATGAGGTCACTGTCTACTACAAAGCACTGTAAAGTCAATAAGATGAGCAGATTACATATTACACATTAATGTCATCATCACCTATCCTGGCTATCCAAAACAGTGAATCAAGTGCCAATTCAATACCACACATGACCACTATATACCAGACAGTGAATGTACCCGTGAGTCACAGCGCCTCAATTGTGACGGTCAAAGTTACAACTGAAAGAACCACGAAATAATGCTAACAGCAGCAGCAATAGCATTAATGTAATCACTTACTCGAATGAAAAGAAGAAGGAAACTGAAGCCTGACGGGTTTGGATCAAATATCTCACAGAACTATACAAAAACAAACTGTCCAGCAGAAGAAGGAATCCCATGAAAGAAACAATTCGGATATGAGCCACCATGCGAACCGAAGGGGTTGTTTCTATGTACTCGACCCTTTTCTGAGCCAACCAATGAAGAGACTTAATTAGCAAAAGAGCCGTCACCATAGCAAGAAATGTAACCGAAAAGTCCTGCCGGAAAATGGTGATCGCAAAAAGTATTTCCATAATTTCCCGCCACGACTGCTCATTAAGCCTCTCATCCTCGGCCTCTCGCAAAGATCCAAGAAATATCCATTTGGTTATTTGCCACAAGAAACACATAAAGACGAGACCCATGTTGAGAAGAAGCACCAAACTGATCTTGGATGTCGATAAATGTACCATTGCAGGGTAGAACTGGCCTCTACTATAAAAAGCGTGGTAAATAACCACTAGTGTCGCCACCAAACTAAGCCCCCCATACGTTTGTAGCCTCATCATTTTGCTCTACAAGCTGTATCCCCCAACTGTCCAAAAAATCAATCAAGTTGCCGCAAAGAACACAATTATATTCAGCCTGCGTTTCATGAGCATGATGAGTATATAAGACGAACAGCTACAGAACAAATAATTTTTAGACAGAAGGAACAAATACTCATGGGAGTGTTTTTTGCTAAGGTAGCGAGCAAGTGTAGGAGCCCTGGGCGTAACCATAGACTCCAGAGTCAAGACCCACGGCGGGCCTCGGAAGGGACCAAAGAGCCATAGCTTCTACCGCCCCCCAAGGGCTAGTAGAACACAGCTGGTCTTCGCTGGAGGCCAAACTTCGAGGGGCATCGATCGCACAACTCAAACCTTGGACCTTTGATCATCCAAACCACTTGAGACTTGAGAGTAAGCCATGAACCACTAAGGTCTAGGCTACCACCCTTGTGGTCATGTTCATGGGATTTTATTTTTTTTGTGTAATGCAAGTTGTCCTGGGCCAGCTAACTCACACCTCGAACTAATCCCTATAGCCCCTCCCACAATCGTTTCACACGCTTACGCGTAGGGTGAGATGACTCCAAGAGTTGATCGCAAGGATAAATCAAACCTGAGACCTTAGAAGGCAAGGGCGGAGGTAGCATGTGGCAAGTGGGGTCACTTGACCCCACTGAGTTCAAAAATACCCCAATAGTAGGTACAAATTTTTGGAGAATTTTGCAAATTTGCCCCACAATAGTTATGCTCTTGCCTGAGGGAGCTCAGGAAACTACAATCCTTGACTTCTTTGATTCAGGATGTAAATATGTAATACGCTCACTCTCTGTCTCTAACTCACACTATGGATGAGGCTATCATGCAAATCGTCGAGTTCAAGTTTTGAATTGAATAGTATGATTACATAACTACATTTCTTTAGCAGCCTAGTGTATTATTATTAATTGTCAAGTAAGAAAAATAAATCACATATGATATAGATAATTGACTCACACACCCCCCCCCCCCCCCCCCCCCCCCCCCCCCTCCCCCCCCACCCCGCCAGTAAATCCTAGCTCCGTTTCTGTTAGAAGAGAGCAAAACCGTAGCCCTTTTGGTTGAGGGACTTCATAGGAAAATAAAATAAATGGTTATGGTTTCTAGACAAATCACTCATTTGGATTGAGTATCTTGGTGACAAATGGAGAGAGAAAAGTGCAAAAATTAGATTTTTTGATTGGCCCTTCTCCTTTCTGACAAAAAAATGGTGAGTTTGGGTGAGAAAGGGCTCCCCTTTCTTATTTAACCCTTTCTCAAAATCCAAAGAGGGTGATATAAGTCCCAGGCCAAACATCACAGGCCAACCCCTTGGGGATATGTTCACGCCTTCACGGGATTACATCCAAATTCTAAAGCGTACTCAAAAATCCATATTCAAATCCAACAGAAGGATTACGTATTCCTGGTTGTGTACATATTGGATCAATTTCGCCGAGATAATTCCATTTAAAACCGTAAGGATAATGCCCGTGCAGGGGATCGAATAGGAGGAGATAATCTGATCAAAAAGAATAGTAGGAGATAATGCGTAACATTAACAATAAACCAAATCCTAGAGAACGAATGCAGGAGGAACTAGAAAGTACCTAATCGAAGAAATCTCTCTCCCTCGCCCTCTAGATTTCCGTCGGTTATTCGGACCTGTTCAATCGCCGAAAGAAGAACAAACAGCTCCGCTAAAGCCAGAAAAAAGGATCATCTTAATCATGGGCTCAACTCGGCCCATTACGGACCTACGGCCCATTAAGGCCGACGTTGCAAAGACGGTCCTATATGACCAAAGTGGAAAACGCAGATCAATCTGGAAACACGGGGATGAAAGCAAGAATTGTAGCCTAAACTCACCATTCCGCGCGAGTCTACCGCACGCCTACGTGGGGGCCTCACGTAGGCGTGCAGTAGACTCGTGCGGCAAACGTAGCATCTCACTGCAATGGTCCGGGTGAATCGGCACATCATAGGGCCTCACGCAACCGAGTGGTGGACTCGTGCGGTGAACGTAGCATCTCATCGGGCCCCACGTAGGCATGCGGCGGACCAAGCGGTGGACTTGTGTGGTGAATGTAGCATCGCACTGCAGTGGTCCGGGGCCAATCATGGGGCCCCACGCAATGGTGCGATGGACTCGTGCGGTGAAAGTAGCATTTCACCGGGCCCCACGTAGGCGTGCAGCAGACCGAGCGGTGGACTCGTGCGGTGAACGTAGCATCTCACTGCAATGGTCCGGGGCTAATCATGGGGCCCACGCAAGCGTGCGGTGTACTCGTGCGATGAACGTAACATCTCACCGGACTCCACGCAATCGTGCGGTGGACTCGTGCGGTGAACGTAGCATCTCATTGTAGTGGTCCGGGTGAATCGGCTAATCAATGGAGCAGTGACAAAAACACACATGCAAGCGGAAAGCGATTTGGAATGGGGACCGGAGCAATTTTAATCACCACACGGAACTCTATCTCTTGTAATAACCATGCAATTAAGGAGCAACGACAAGCACATGTGGTGACCAAGAGAGCTACGTTCGGTGATTCAATTCTTTTGCAGTGTGTGTGAGTCCACGAATCTTTTTTTTTTTTAAAAAAATTTAGGGTTTTTGGGTCAATTTATTTGCACCACGACTAGTTATTGTAAATTAATTTAATTGTTTGCTAACTAAAGAGCTAGTTAAAGTCTATGGATTAGCCCTAGAAAGATTAACAACACTTGTGAGGTTTCAAACGATCATGAGTCTAATTGTCTGAGATCTTGACCAGTGACTGCCAAACGTACGTACAATCTCAAATTTTAAGCCTGGTGTTTTCTTCATTACAATTACGGAAATAATAAAAACCGTAGACTTCGTATTCAATTTTTCATGTCTCTAACTCTAAGTAACTCAAAAAATTACAACGAATCGCACTTCTTATATCGCCACCAATGAAATATTACTTTATTTGCTTTTAAAAAAGCAAAAAAAAACCCTTTGTACTTATAGTGAGATTTGAATCAAAGAACTTCCAAACTGAGAGCCAATTGTATGAGAGTTTGTTTGTTTTGCGTGCACAAAAGGCTTGTACTATGTGTAGTGTAGAATTGAGGGATGGTGCTATGCAATGGTGTGCGCAGCACCGTGTTGCGAACCTTTAAGCCGTCGGATCGTGCATCTGACGGCTCGGATTTAATCTCGGCAATAAATGGCTCTCGATCGTTGGTTGCCGAGATGTTATCCGAGCCGTCGGATGCACGATCCGACGGCTCGGAGGTACGCAGCACGGTGTTGTGCACCTCACCGCACAACACCAACCCGAAGTTCGTGCAGTGTACAAAACTTTTATGCATTGGAGTTTTGACACCAACAAAAATAGTTTTGGCATTATCACTACCCTTTGTAATTTATAGTTTTTTTTTTTAGATGTTTGTAATTTATAGTTTAATAGTCTCATTTCATAACACAAACTATTCAATACAAGGTTCACATATATCTAACGACTTTAAGTATTATGGGCTCTAAAATTGAATCTTTAGGTTTCCTTTGAAACTTATGGAAAAGGAAAAGAGAAGAAAGGAAAAAAGATTTCCCTTCTGTTGTTTGGCTTAGATAGAAAGAAGAGAGAACATAGCATATCCAAGTTTTGTGCGGACTTTTCCTAGCCTTTTTTCCTTTTATTTCTCTCATTTTCCTTATGTTCCAAACATGGTGTTTACGCTAGTGATTAACTTATGCTCCATGATTTTTTGGTGTCTTTATTCATTTTTTTTTGCCTTTATTAGTTTTACGGCAAACTTTTATGTGATATAGGTTTGTCTTGATGAGAGGAATTAGGCCCCGTTCCGGAAACCTTCTTATTTTATAAGTACTTATTTTGAAACTTCTCAAACAAAAATAAGAAAGGTCATTCCACAAAACCCAAATAAAAAGTTTCTTTCACATTTTCAAACTCAAAAATAATGCAAATGAAAAAAAAGCACCGTATTAAAGATCTAAATGAGATCTATCAAACAAGATCCATATTGATAAGAAAATTATTTGCGTAAGCACATGATTTTTAAGCTTCTTAAAAAAGAAGGAGTTTGCTACGACTACCGACCGGCCGGGGAGGGAAATCGTACCGACGACCGCGCCGGGCCGTCTCTGGCCACCGGACGGCCGATCCGAGCCGTCCAAAAATTCTAAAAAAAAAACCAAGGGGGCTTTCGTGAGAATCAACGGCATCCGAGGTGTGTAGGGTGCTTGATCGGAGCACCCATTTTTTGTGTATAACGGAGCACCCCTTATACACGGAAAAAGGGTGCTCCGATCAAACACCATACACACCTCGGATGCCGTTGATTCTCGGGTAAGTCCCCTCGGGTTTTTTTTATAGAATTTTTGGACGGCTCGGATCGGCCGTCCGGTGGCCGGAGATGACCCGGCGTGGCCCTCGGTACGATTTCCCTCCCCGACCGATAGGTACCTATATAAATTCTTCCAAAATAAGTGTAACGACCCACTCCTGCCTTGTACAATATTGTCCGCTTTGGACGCCCAAAACCCATAGACTTCCCAGTGAGAACATCCATCTCTAGATTGCTCCAGGAAGAGCACGCTTAACTGTGAAGTTCCTACGTTATTTGGCCCGCCCTCACTGCTTTAAAAGGTCTTATACAAGATAGGGCATGATCTATTATTTATACCACACAACTTACACTTCACCAAGCGATGTGGGACCACCCCCGGCTGACCCCTCTGGTCACCGATCAGACAGCCCATGTACGAGTCTCAACCGCCCTCAGGCCGGTCGACCACTACTTGGAACTTCCAGGAGCGGGGTGTCACAATAAGTGCATTTTATTTATTTTTGTAGAACAAGCCTTAAGGACTTTTACACCAGTATTTGGGAAAATATCCAAGAAAAGTCCAAAAATTAACTTTTGGAGTTTTTCTAATTTCTCTCGTCAAAACGAATCCATATCACATAAAAATTTAGCGTTAAACAAATAAACGCAAAAAAGTTTGAATAAAGATAAAATCAAAAAATTGTAATGCATAAGTTAATTACTAGCGTAAACGAGGTACGCAGCCCCACACTTCGTTAAAAAGTACCACCAGGCCTTCCTTAAATTCGTCGCAGGTAAACATTTAATTAATACTCTCATCACCTTAGAGCAAGTACACCAATGAAAATGTAAAAATGCTAATGAATAGTGTCCTTTTTTCATTTTACCTACTCACATCTCTCTCAACACTACACAAATACTATCTATTTTACCTAACATCAATTAAAATATATATTTCTCACTCATTTTTTATTATCTTTATTGTTTAAAGAGAGGAGAAAGGAGGGAGGAGAGAGAGAAAGAAATAATAAAAAAGGATAAGAGTATGAATAGTGCTTAGGTAAAAATAGAGTACAACTATTCATAAATGTATTTTAGCTCCTCTTTTACCTCACCTGCTGCAGGGGAAAATTCTTCTCCTGAATTAGCTAAAATAGCTTTTTCTCTTGTTTAGAGTTGCTGGTAAACTTGTTCTTACGCTTTCAAAACATCGCAAAGACGCAAACTTGTTTGACTCATTTAAAAAATAAAAAATAAAAATCCCAAACTTGACGTGGAGCCATGCTTACCCCGCATAAAACCGGCAAGGGTCTTTGTCGAGTTTTCCTCCAACCTAGTTTTAGTTTTAAATCATTCGTGGATTCTTCCCGGCCCAACAATAATGATCGAAATCGTTCATTTTTTAAAATTTATTGAGAACATTGATCACGTCGAAAAAACATATCGTTTCTTCGGATAAAAATCACAGTATCTGATTAACGTAATTTTTACCGTGGGCAATCCATTCAGAAATCATATCAAAAGGTATCTGATTAACCTGATTTTTAGCGTGAGCAATGTGGTTAACGAAATCCGAAAAGTAACGATTTCGATAATTTTTTTCCAAATTCCTTCATCCTTTCTTCTCCAACGTAGCCACTCTCTTCGCCCCTCTTTCCATCCTCTGAAAGCTACTGCAAACTCCCCCACATCCTCTCTCTCTCTCTCTAACCCCCATTCTCGGGCACATTTTATCGGGCACGTATTAGCGTTCGTTGTGACGGTCATACATCCCTCAGTATCAGTAGTGTCAGCCATGGCCTCTCGTTCGTCCGATCCTGAGCAGCCTTCTCTCTCTTCCCTCGGAAAGGTTTCTACACCAACTCTACCACTCTCGTGTGTTCTGTTACACAATTTGTTTTTGTACGGATGCTGATTTTTTTGTTGTTTGTAATTAATTAGGTCGGCAAGTCGTCAGGGGAGATCGATGATGCTCAAGTGCCTCTTGTTAACGGGGAACGCCATTACGATAGCTACTCTGTTCGCTCAGCTGTCCTCCCGTAAGTACGCCATTTAGCTCTGTACGAGCGTAATGCATGTGAAACGACAATAATTGTATAATTGTATTGTGTTTTGCCGGGATTATTTCGATCCCACCCAGGGACGGAACCAGGATTTTGTGAACGCGGGGCCGAACTATAAACAAGAAGATTTTGAAATTTCAAGGTTCGAAAATTTAATAGTTTGTCTGGTTTAGGTTTTGAAGGAGGTTTTTTGGGTATGAGAGGAGAATGATAGAAAGAGAAATGAGATTAATAATTGAAAGAAAAGCTTATGAGAGACCGTGTGCGGAGATAGGGGTTGGATTTTGGGATCCAAAATGAACACATTCTTAAAGCATCTAAATGTTTAAATGACATCCAATACAAAATACAACATCTAAGTGTTCTTAACAAACAAAAAATAACTAATATTAACATTGAAATTAAAAAAAAAATAATCCCGAAACAACGCGGGGGCCTTGGCCCCCATATGCCCATGTGTAGTTCCGTCCCTGATCCCACCTACAACGGAAGCGTAACAAAAAAAACATGAGCACAAAGATAGATATCTACCTGGTTCGGCCTCAGTGCCTACTCTACGTGAAATAGAACATTTTGCACTAATATTATTTATCTCCTGACACTCACCCAATATTCTCACTTGTTATCTCTCTATTACAAGAAAAACTATTACAGTCAACTAAAAACTGCTTAAACAAAACTCTAGAAGGCACTTACCACAAAAAAAAAACAACTCTGGAAGGCTGGTGAAGAATGTGGAAGGGCACCCATGGAACTTGGAGCTGGCTGCTCTTGCACTACCCAAAGCAATTTGAATTGCTTGACAATGGGCACTCTCCCCTTTCCAATCAAGAAATCCACTTCACAAACACATTGAAAAGCAATAAATTCTTTCCTTCTTCAACAGCTTTTTCTGTTTTTCTACATGGCAAGAATCCCAACATGTTTAATGATAGTTACCTCTCATTGATTTACGATGTAACATTAAATTTGTAAATTTTATCGAGGAAGGAAGTTTGAGCATGAAGCCTCCATTCCAGATTATATGGACGCAGTATTTTGGTGTTGCAGCCTTGTTCAGACGATATATTGGCTTTGTACTATAATAGTGCAGCATTTCTTGCAAGAATTAAGAAGTTGAGAATGGAAAGACGCGCATTTCACAATTTGAATGATTTGCTCCTCCATTGACAAGCACTTGTCGTTCCATGCCTTGCTTAGCCTGGTGACAAGTACATGCTATGCATGCCTTGCTTAGCCCATCTGGTTCTCTACTTCTCAGTTTGACAGCTTTTTCTTTTTCCTGCTAAGTGAGAAATCAACAGATATGGGAGATGAATTTAGCGGCTGGGGTGAGCTTTTATGTGAATTTTTATTTTTTCCCCACAAAAATGGGAGTATTCCGTCTGTCATACACTTGCTTACTAGATAATATACATAGATACATTAGATATTCGTACAATCACGAGCTTCAATCAAGAAAATGAAATTTTAGTCCCAGTGTTAGACATAAGAAGCATTGCACTGAGGCTGATAAAAAAAGAAGTAGCATTGCACTTAGGTCTACGTGAATTGGGTTTAGCAGATAAAAGAGTTAACTTTAAGCACTTGAATGGGGTATATTGTTTTATTCTACAATAACTTCATATAAACCTAGCAAATCTATTCAAACATTGAGCAACATCTTGCAGTTTCACAGAATATCTGACTTGCGAGTTACAATCGTACCCTTGTTTCATCCTATGTGTGCTTCCACCGTTTTACACCAAACAAAGTGGAGATCTAAGATATGTATAAATTCTAGACACAAGATTTTGTATGGTGCGTAGAGATATAATATGTGCCGCGCTGGAATACTTCTAGAACGAAGCTTATTCATGCCCATTTTGTTTATTGTCTGATACCATGAAGCAGCATGTTGTTTCTTTGTTCTAGACATTATTGACAGATTCCCGTCATTTCAGATTTCTTTTCCCAGCCCTTGGAGGATTACTGTATGGCTATGATATTGGTGCAACGTCCTGTGCTACAATCTCCGTAGAGGTACACTTTCATTAAAGTTGTGACAGGATTTATGTAGCCTCAAATAATTGGGTGAAGGCTTTGTTTAGTAGAGTTGTTGCAATATTGCTACTAGGTACCATTTGTTTGTTAGGATTGACGATAATTGTTTTCATGGTTCTGGAGTTAGTTTCAATTGTTCTGCAACCATTTAGTTTCTACAGAAGCGTGTTTTTAAGTTCTCGGAAGTTTATTTCGACTTAGCCATTAAAAGAACGCAACCTATGTCCTCCTATAGTCCTATCAGAAACCTTTATCCTGTCCTTGCTATGATTTTGATGAGTGGGGAACGCTTGCGTAAAATAATGAGGTAGAGTGGTTAAAATACTTTACTTGTTTCGATACCATGCTAACCAACCAACTTCTCTGTTGGTTTAATTTGGTAGCAAGTGTGTTAAACAGAAATCTCATCTGCCACATCTAAGTTTCCTCTTTTTTGCAGTCAGCCACATTAAGCGGGACGACATGGTATGATTTATCTTCAGTAGACATTGGTCTCATAGTAAGTTTTCATCTCTTTGTTGCTTGTTAGACTTGAGTTCGATTAGTGGTAACTTTGTATTTCCTGAGGCTCCGCTAGTCAAAGTTCTATTTTCGTGAGGTTCTGCTCTTAGTAGGTCCTTTGCTTTACGCTCTTAACTAACTAACGAAAACAAAATCTGTTGCGGAGTTATGTTAATTCTGCTCTCTGGCTGCTGCCCTTCGCAGACTAGTGGCTCACTGTATGGGGCTTTGATTGGCTCTGTATTAGCTTTTAATGTTGCCGACTTTCTAGGTTAGTTTTGTCTTCTGAATGGAGAGATAAAAGTTTGTCTCAATTTCTTGGTTTCTGGTTGAAGTTCAAGTCGTGAATATGAATGCCAGGAAGAAGAAGAGAATTGATTGTGGCTTCAGTGTTGTATCTTGTTGGAGCGCTGGTTACAGCACTGGCACCTGACTTGGTCGTTATGGTGATTGGACGTTTTGTGTTCGGCATTGGTATTGGACTGGTAATATACATTATGACCTCTTGAATGCCCGACTCAGTTCTCTATGTACTTTATCATTTATTGTCGCAATGATATTTTAGTTTCTTTTCCCTGCTTATATAGGCAATGCATGCTGCTCCGATGTACATTGCTGAGACAGCTCCATCTCAAAGACGTGGTCAACTAATTTCTCTCAAAGAGTTCTTTATAGTTCTTGGGATGGTTGTAAGTACTCCAATCTAAGTCTTTTACTTTGGTTTTTCATGTTATAGGCTGATGTAAGAACTATATCTTGAATTTCAGCCTTAGGCTGAAGTCTTAGTGCTTCCAATTGCCTTGTTCGTTTTTATTATGATATTTTAGCAGTATTTGTGGGGCTATGTCTTTATTTCCTTGTTATATGAATCCTGGAATCTCTTCTAGGTAGGTTATACACTAGGAAGCCTTTTGGTTGATACAGTTTCTGGTTGGCGCTATATGTATGGGGCTAGCACCCCCATAGCCATAGTTATGGGCATTGGAATGTGGTGGCTACCTGCGTCGCCTCGATGGCTACTTCTTTGTGCTATACAAGGTAAAGGCACTATGCAGGACTTAAGAGAGACTGCCATATGTTGCTTGTGCCGGCTCCGAGGTGAAGCTATTGGTGACTCAGCTCCTGAACAAGTAGAAGAAATGCTGGGTGAGCTTTCTTATGTTGGTGAAGAAAAAGAAGCCGGATTAGCGGAGATGTTCCAGGGGAAGTGCTTGAAAGCCCTTATTATTGGGGGTGGATTAGTCTTATTTCAGCAGGTATCCTTGTTAGTTAGGAATTGGGGCTGTCTAATATGACGTATGAAGTCTCAACATCTGCACTTATGTATGTCACTCTATCGTGTTGCAGATAACAGGGCAGCCTAGTGTGCTATATTATGCTGCATCAATTCTTGAGGTACTACTGTTGATTTGCCTTTTTTTGTCAGAGACATAAGCATTTGTTTCCATGCTAATCTGTTACATCTTGATAGAGTGCAGGATTCTCTGCAGCATCTGATGCAACAAGAGTCTCAATTCTTCTTGGTTTACTGAAGGCGCGTTTACTCAACTGCTGTAAAACATGCATTTTCCCCTCTTTGACTTCTTGGCAATTTTTGACTGAGGGTGCCTTTGCTCAACATACATAGGAATGGACTCCCCCTAAGTGTTCATGAAGACTCAACGAGTGTGACATTTGACCTTTGATTGACATGTCCTTTATGCAAACTGAGTCGGAGCTCACTAGGAATACCAAGTGCGATTGAAGTCTTGATTTCATGCTATCGTTTCTTCTTTTCTGTTTGTCTTATAGAGTCGGACCAGTCGGTTATAGCATGCATGATTATTATTTATTACATCAAGGGCTCATACCCATTGGGTTTTTAGGGTCTTTAACGTGAACTAGGGACCTAGTTGTGGCAATGTTTTAGAGACAGAATCTTTAGCCATCGAAGTATTTTGTATATTCTTTCGGGGAATACTAATCACCACACAGTGGTTGGTGGATAACTTTGGTAGACAGACATGCTTCAGTCATAAGAATATATGGATTGGGTTACGCTCTCAAACGCAATGTTCGCTTATTGAAAAATCTTATTGAGAATATACAAGTCAAGCATTAAAAATGTTTTAGTTAATGACTTAATGTGTATACTACGTACTAATCAAGTCTCCATACTGTTTACAAGGAGGTACATTCTATAGAAGTTAGTATTCCATTGTCAATTTGTGACTGGCACTTTTGGGGCGGGATTGAATCCCGTTTCAGTTAGAAACTTGCCTGACTTCCAATTTGAGATCGCTCCCTCTGTGGATAGCAGTTCTAACTTTCTTTATTCTGCTTAAGTTTTCTTCACCAAAATCGGCTTCATGCACCCCAGTCCTCTATTCCTCAAGCATCCAAGCTAATATTATTCAGTGATTGGATTACGTGGACTGTCTTTACTTTCCTTCTTTTTCATCATTGTGTTTTGTTTTCTTGACGTGTCCGATGTTGTATTTTATAGCTGATTATGACTGGAGTAGCAGTTGTAGTTGTTGATAGAGTTGGGAGAAGACCTTTATTACTTGGAGGTGTCTCTGTCATGGTAATGTTTTCTTTCTTTTTCTGGGGATGTTTGTTTTTTTCTCTCAATGCAAAAAGTTGTTGATAGTCTATAATCAAATGTATGGCAGGTCATATCATTATTCTTATTGGGATCATACTACACTTTTCTGGATAATGCACCAGTTATGGCTGTAGTGGCACTGCTATTGTATGTCGGGTGCTATCAGGTATATATGATTTCCTTTCTGTTCCTTATGTTCGAAGGTCGCATGTGCAAATGCTTGTACCCTTATGTGTCATTTATGCATCCCTTTGACTAATTAGTTATTTCCGCCTCTTTATCTTCCCAATGAAAATATGTCTCCGAGACTCCGATTGCCAGGTTGCTGCCTTGTAGGAAACCTTCCTAAACAAACCAAAAGGAGTATTGTGTTTATACGTGCATAAAGAACCGTGTACACATAACAGGTTTATATCATTTGAAGATACCTTTTTTATTTTGTTTAACATGATAAATGGGTGCCGAATAAACTAACTTCTGTATTTATTTTCCTGAAAAAAATTGGTGTTTCACTTCTTTTCTGAGGGTTACTCTACGGAATAGAATATATTCTGTGGTTCTTCAGTTTACGTTTAGATGGGACTCCTATGGTTCTTGTGTGAGGAGTTCCTTACGCTTATTCTATGGTTTTCCGTCTGTTAGGAATATGGGTTTTCTGTCAAGTATGTTCAACAATGTTCCTTTTCGAATTGCTACTGACGAACAATGGTTTTGCAGTTGTCATTTGGTCCCATTGGTTGGCTGATGATTTCGGAGATTTTCCCGCTTCGGCTGAGGGGTCGAGGATTAAGTATAGCCGTGCTTGTAAATTTCGGTGCAAACGCTATAGTGACATTCTCATTTTCTCCTCTGAAGGTGCTTAAGCTCTTCAACCATTCTAACTTTGCAGTAGTCTTTCCATCAATGTACTATATTTGGTTTGTGAATGTTCTTAGGGTAAATTCGGTTCTCAAAATAAGCAAACATCATAGGTTTTGATTTTTGTCTGCTCTTATGGCCTGTGTATTAGCATACCTCTACTTCTACTTCTACTTCTACTTCTACCGATGATCTCCCCATTTAGTGAGCAATTTTGTCACTAATGTTTTATTT
>JAOTQK010000018.1:21980766-21995981 GCA_025642025.1 Rhododendron ferrugineum
GAAAAAATCATTTTTGAATTCATACGCGAAAAGAAAACAACCGTGTCTATAAGAATAGACAAAATTCTTCTACGTGTATCTTCAGGAGAATAAAAACTGAACTATTTTTGAGTTTTTTTGAATAAATTGATGAGTAAAGGAGTATGCTATGTTGAATTTTTTTTGCCTTTGTGTTAAAGAAGTTAGAGGGATATTCAATAACAATTTTTTGACCATTGATTCGAAGCCGTGCTTTTAGGTACGGGCATGCGCTAGTGATCCATAAAAACGGAAGAAGATTACATTCGTAGATTTATTTTTTGCTTCTAGGTACATTCAAGTGTGGGTGTGCCGTTTCTTCCATTTTTGTATGAGGGTAAGTTTGTCAATAACTAGAGGCCTTTGGCATAAATAATCTTTTTGAATTTTTTTTATTTATTCAAAAAAAATTCACCAATGTTAGTTTAAACTAACAAATTATTGATTCGTCTCGAAACGAAAAACTTATGTAGTAGTAAAAAATTTTGATCCAAAACCTTCAAAAAGTTTAATGAGACGATCAGATTAAGGACAAAAAAAAAAAAAAGTGTGACGATCAGTTATAGCTGCAAAGTCATTGGTAAAGGCCACGCTTTTAATGTTTGCGGCCAACAATTAAAGTGTGTTCCGTTCTGTAAACGCAAAAGTTTGCGGCCAGGTTGGCTAGGAATAATCTACGCCTACGGAGCGTGTTTTCTAGGCACGCTCAGCAGTTAATTAAAATCGTGTTCTGTAGGCACGCCTCGCTTAGCAGTTAATAATAGAATCGTGTTCCGTAGGCACCCCTTTCCAGTAGTTTGCGGCCAGGTTACAATTTCTTGCTGCCAGGAGTACCATTAGAGCGTGTTTTATAGGCACGCTTTTCATTTAATTACACATGCGCCCCAAGATTTCTCTCTTTTGTTTTTTTTTCTGTCCTCCGTACGACGGCTAATCACATCACATATCTTCGTCTTCCCCCACCCCCACTCTCTCTCTCTCTCTCTCTCCTCCGCCATCTCCGGTCGGGAGCTCGAGTTTTTCCCCATTCAACTTCTCAAGAGTTTGTTTGTGTGGCCAAGTTAACTACCATAGCCTCGGATTCAGCTGAGATGTGGTCCCATCTGAACTAAAATCCTGTGTCATATTTGGGGTGGTTATGATAAATGGGGACATGTCAAGCCAACTTTTGCAACTCTAGATCTGGTGAGGACTGATTATTCAGTGCTCTTGAAGCACCGCCACATGATGCTTCGAGCACCGTCACGTGGTGCTTCGAGGGCCTTCTCAACACACATTTGTGTGGGAGCCACACACTTGGTGGTGGAATCCACTCTAATGTGTGGTGAAGAAAGCTCTGGAGCATCACGTGACGGTGCTTAGGAGCCAATAATAATAGGTAAGACTATCTCCTTTGGGATGTAACAAGTCGGGTGAGAGAATAGGGAATGGTGATGAGTTGTTTTGTGTTTGGGGACAATGGGGGCCAACATGCAAAGCTGTATTTGGTGGTGGTGGTGGTGTTGGGAGATGTTGCTGTCAACTTGCTGTAGTCTTCAATGCCTTAGGCCGATAAGTATGAGATTTGGTCGGCCAAGTTTTAAGTGATGTACTGATCTGGTCTCTCCTTCCTGGCTGAAGTTGAATTGGTGGTTTAAAATTGGCAAGTGGTGCGAGGTGTTCCTAACGAAAAGTTATTAACTGCTCTTGGCCCTTGGGTGTTTCAAAAGGAAGTTTGTAGTTCCTTTTCCAAAAAATTCCTTGTGTCTTGAGAAATGGGAAGTAGATCCTCTTGAGTCTCCTTTACCTAAAAGAGATTGGGACGATCAAGTTTGTCTATTTGTGGATTCTTCCTGAGCTCACTTTAGTGGTAAGAATGTTTTTGTTTTAGGAAACAAGATCCTCTCCAGTCCCTTAAAAGACTCAATGGTCCTTTCCGGGCCCTTTCCTGATTTGTTTTGATGATCAGGACTGTTGATGTTTTAGATCTCAGATTTTTTCAAGAATATTAGGCACGTCAAAATTTACGTTAATCTGATATCGTATTCTAGAATTTTTTTTGTTTTTGAAACTGTGTTCTAGATTATTGAAACACATTTATCGCCAAGAATGGGTTTTTATCCGGTATTGCAATTATTTCTAAACCTATTTTCCTTTAGATAAATGTGTTTCGAAACTATATTAAACAATATCCGAATACCATGAATTTTGACATATGATATTCTCGACAAAGTCGAAAATATACACGGTTTCGATCATCAAAAGAGATCCAGAAATGGCTCGTTCACGACCATTTCTATGAGATTAATATCATAATCAACCTCGCAAGAATCACATCGATCAAATACCAGAAAATATTAAAGACAAACTTAAACTAAAATATATAGAAATTATTTTGTTCGTACTTTATAGACTGTGGCCTAAAAAAATTAAATGTTTTGATAACAATAAAAAAAAAATAACAAAGAAGATAAACCATTGTCTTAAAAATTATTAGTTTAATCCAAATCCTTTTCATCTTAAATGTCCCTCACATCTCCACTAATAAATTATAATGGGGGCTAAATGCCTAACGTCGGGCTCATAATAATGATCATTATTATGATCCTCAAGACTCCCGCGAGTGGGTCCTACTTCGGGCTCATAATAATGATCTGAACTGTTCAGATCATACGTCATGCAAGGAAGAACATCCATGCAGAATTAGTTCAACCGAATGTTGATAGACACGTAAAAATTCGTTTACATTTGGACAATCTAATTTTATCTTCTTTCATGACCGTCTATTTTATAAAAACACAACATGATTTGTTGCAAGATGAACAATTTGGATCGTTATTTTGGGCTCAAGGTGGGGCCCACCACCAGAGTGTCTTGAGGGTTGTTGGATTTGGAGGTCTTGAGAGAAGCTGAACCCTCGGCTAAATGTCTAATAGTTGAGGGATTATTCAGTGCCGAGGCATTACGTGACGATGACTAAGCTCTTCCACTACCTCATATTGTGTGGTGCTAAAGGCGCCCGTGGATAAGGGCCTGAACAATAAATAAATTGAAAATTATACGTAATCTGGAGTGACCACATATAGGGTGGTTGTGGAGGGGCATTTGTAATGAATAATTCTTCCTAGTAAATGACAATCCCTCTGTCTCAAATTGTTGTTCCTTTTTTGTAGTCGTGCCACTCAAACAATTGTCTATATTTCACAACAGTTTTCTGTCCTTTCAAAAACTTTATTTAGTAAAATTAATTGAAATCTATTAAACAAGATCTATATTGAATATATAAACATTATAAATTAAAAATACATAAAGTTTTTTGACAAGTCCCAAATAGTAAAACAAGAGCAACAATTTGAGACGGATGGAGTACTGTATTAATGTAGCACATAATTTTGTGATGGAAAAGGATCTGCAAATAATGATTTTTCCTTAATAATTTTTCCAAATAGATACGGGAAAATAATGGAAATCTTCTGGCAGCACATGGACCCCACATTCTTTCCCCATCCTCCACTATTAAATTAAATGCATCGACCCTTTACTTTGTAAAATCTCTAGACTCTCACTTCGCTTTCTTTCCTTTTGGTAACTACCACCTTCTCAACCATCTTCTACTTACCCCTCTCTCTCTCTCTCTCTCTCTCTCTCTCTCTCTCTCTCTCTCATTAATACTATATACTCCTACTATTCTCAGCTACCTTTGGAAAAATCTCAGCTCTGGTAGCTAGCTTCTCTCTATGGCTCCAGCAGCTTTGTTGATGACTGAATCGTGGCCGTCCAAGAGGGTCTGCGTCATGGGCGCATCAGGCCCCTTGGGCTCCACTCTCGTCCAACGCCTCCTGCAGAGAGGCTACGCCGTTCACGCCGCCGCCCTCCACCACTATCCGCCCAATACCCATGTCCATGGTAACCATACCCGGCCCCCTTCATTTCTTTTCATTCGGTTCTTTCTTTTTAATCGTTTTTTTTTTAAAATTATTGTTGTTAATACGCGATATGATAGATGAACCAAACTACTCGAGTTTGAGCTCGTGTTTATTGTTAAAAGCTCGTTCAAGGCCGGTTTATAACATAGACAAAAGTAAGGTTGAACATTTTTATGAAGCTCGTTAAGCTTTCTGAGCTCAAACAAGCCAGTAGTCCGTTCGTTTGGATTACCATTTCAAGATCAGCTTGTCCCATAAACATGGCAAGCTTGAACAGGTTTAATTTGAAGCTCCTTAAGTTTTCAAATCGAGCTTGAACAGTTACCTGCTCGGCTCGTCTGGGTCGTTCATCTCATCTCCATTCTCCCCCTGTTTGTTGGAGTTCCCAAGTGGGTTTTTGGCACAGTTTGATTTGTTGGGTGATTATTTGATTCAATTTCAGGTGGAGTGGATTGTTTAGAGGGAGTATTGTCATCTTGTGATCACGAGAAGAAGAATAAGAGGTTGAGAGCCTTCGATACAGACCCATTGGATTACCACAGCATCTTGGATGCATTGAAGGGTTGTTCTGGACTGTTTTACTGCTTTGACCCTCCTTCAGACCGCCCTACCTACGATGTAAACGTTCTACCTCTCTTTTCTATGTGGAGTATATGCTTACAATCTGACTCAGGATTCGAAATATGGGATTGGTCCCCGGATTAGTCTGTCCATTGGGTCAGATTAGATTATCCGGCATACCGAGATATCAAAAAGTAGATGTATTTCCAGCCATATCCTATACTTCGATATTCCCTATTTCGAGTTGGATTGGTAATAATTTCGTGTGCTTCGAATACGATGATTGTAAGCATAGAGTCCAAATACTGTTCAGAAGCAAAAAAGAGTGCATTTTTCTTCAATCAATTCTATTGTTGGTAATTTACACCCATTTTGGAAGTTCGTTACAAGCGCCCATTTCCTTGTGTAATCATCCTAAATATATAGAGAGAGGATCTTGGAAAAGCATTTGGGGGTGATTGTGGTGCAGGAATTAATGGCAGAAGTGGAGGTAAGAGCAGCACACAACGTATTGGAAGCGTGTGCACAGACCAGCACCGTTGACAAGGTGGTCTTCACATCGTCTGCCACGGCTGTTATCTGGCGAGATGGCCGCAACACAATGCCAGACTTGGATGAAAGAAACTGGAGTGACATCAGTTTCTGTAAGAAATACAAGGTACATCCTGTCTCCTGATAGCTATGTACCAGTTCTGGGATTGCGTTTTGCGACTTGGTTTAACAGCAGCTACTCAGTAATGAACATATATCATTTCCCCGAACCTATATGTGTTTCTGTAGTAGTTGGTTTGTCCAGAAATACACGTACCATATGTTTTCACCCTGACGTGCATCTCATGTCATTGCTCGTTGCCCTGCTTCTATTTGTCTAAATTTACGTTTGCAATTACATTTGGGACAGTTGTGGCACGGTCTGTCAAAGACGTTGGCAGAGAAGGCAGCATGGGCACTAGCAATGGACAGAGGTCTGAATATGGTTTCTGTAAACGGAGGGCTGTTGATGGGCAGCAGCCCTCACGGTCATCAGCTGATGACCGTTGACAACCCGTACTTGAAAGGAGCGGCTGAGATGTACGAGGACGGTGTGTTTGTGACAGTAGATCTCGGGTTTCTGGTGGACGCCCACATCTGCGTCTACGAAGACGTCTCCTCCTACGGAAGATACCTATGCTTCAACCAGGTCATCGACTCCAACACCGCTGCCCTTAAGCTTGCACACATGCTCTTCCCCTCTTCCCCATCTTCTCCATCACCTCAAAGGTCAGCTCTCTTACTTACCCTCCATTTTGTTCTGGCCTCCAAGAAACATGTTTTATGTGAGAAATGTTTTCCAAAGAAATCGATTTTTTTGCGTGAATATATACTACTATGCGGGCTCTACAAAATGAATAATTCAGATAACTACGTTAAAAGCACAACGGAGCTTACAAAAGCGGTGGCGAAAAACCCACAGTTTCCAACGCTAGCAAAAAGAATTTAAACTCTTTTGTTAATTGTCTATTACTTTTAATGCAGTTTAGAGGAGGAGAGAGCGTACCAACAGAGGATAAGCAACAAGAAACTGAACAAACTGATGGTGGATTTCAAGTGTGGACTGCTACCAGTTTAATCGGATCTAAATTCCTCAGCCGTCCAATCCAAAGGAATTTTGATGGCGTAAGACAACTATACGATTTTAATATCGAAAAGTCTGAGCGCACGACTTTAAAATATAACTCCGCACACAACTGTGTGGACCCGTGTGCATCAAACGATCTCGGACACAGTCGCACCCAGAGTTGTGTCTGTGCTTGTAGAATTCATTTTTTACTAATATGTATAGACAACTTGACTTGCAAACTTGTACTATAAGGATGTATGGATTTTGTGCCTGCCCACCAGGATGCTCAAGAGTATGGAGTATAAGGCATATTATGGTGTATTAGGTGATTATTTCCCCCGACAACGAGCTCAATGATAATTTCCACTGCTCCCTGCATGGCAGCAATATGATCGAATGGATGACCGAAGGTTTGACAAGTTAATTTGTTTGGCTAAATTTATGGACCCAGTGGGTGAGAGCGGCCGATCCAGTCGTTTGTTTTGGCGCGGACGGCTCAGATTCATTATGGGCGCATACAAATCGCATATACTAAATTTGAACCGCCTATTATTCGGTTAAAATCCAAACCGTCGATTGCCTAGCTGAGCGACCGATCCGGCCGCTCTGCACCGCTCTATAGGAAGATGCTGCTAAGCATCTCCCATTCTGATTATAAGAAAATGATAACGTAAAGATGAATGAATATACAATCTCTATAGTTTAATATTATGGAATCTCGCTAGCTTCTTTGTACAGTACAAAATTAGATTCCTCACTCCTCAGGGTTTCGTTTGACGATTCGAGTTATTCCTTCGGCAGAGTTAAGTATATGGATTCCCACTGAAAAAATGTTAGTAACTCATAACAATAGATACATCTTCCCGGAGCGACATAAAACGGGAACAACGCTAGTAATTCTTTTAACTAAATGCGTACAAGCAGCTTATGCGCGAGCACAAAGCGACGAAGTCAAACTGAAAAGTTTTCCAATGAGCAAAGAGGCTTTAACCTTTCTTCCACTCGGGACATTAGTAAGAGCCGACTTTCCGCAACGCGCTAGGAGTGTAGTGAAGTCTTTAACACTTTTTTTGGAGAAATTTTTGGGTGTCGAGCAGGTACCACATGGCGGTACCTGTCAGCAATCCCAGCTGTCCAAACGTGTTTTGGACGGCCCCGATTTATTCCCTCTCTTTCCCCTCATCCGACCACTCCCTCTCCTCTTTTTCTCTCTCTAAAATCAAATAAATACAGCATACTAAAGGCGAAACAAATGTACCACAATGGAGGACGATAACACCATGCTCAAGAATACAAAAAAAAAATCCTTACAACATTAAAAACTAGTTCGTCCATAGAAGTTTCCCACAGGAATATACAGCGCACGCAGCATATATTTTAAGTGTGAGTGAGATCAAAACATTTCTGGGTCTTTGAAGGTAACAGGGGTAAGTGTTACCTTCCAATAATAGACGTTATCTTCAGGCACTCAGAGACATCGAAGAAACGGATGATAGCTTGAACTTTCGCACTTTAGTCGATTCCTGGAGCTGAAACACCACCTCTGTACTTGATCTAACAGTTGCTTCGTTCCATTCAGATGCCGAAGCCCCTTCATTTCGGTAGTCTCGAGGAGAATACAGAACTTGGAGCTTAGAATGGGCTGTATGCAGCAAAAAACCCAAACAATTACACAAAAGCTGGGAAGGCATGGTGATAAGACGTGACAATAGTTCAACTCCTATCGCGAACACTTCCTCCAAATCACATAGATGCTCAACCGACTGAACATGCATAACAGACTACAATGAAAAGCATTTTTTTAGATCTGATAATTCAGATTGAGCATAATGTCACACTGGAACCTGTAATGCTTGATGCATTACAGCTAACGAGAAACGAACTTAGCTATCGTGCAGGAAGGAGCAAAAGATGAGTATGAATGTTACCTAGACCAAACATGCTTGTCTTTTGGATGACCAGGCGATTAATTTTGGATCTACGGATATTTTTTAAGGACTGGATATCATCATGCTTCCCTTTAAATTCCAGAAATTCTCCAAGGAGGTATTTATCTCCTTTTAGCTCCAACCTGCATGGTGTGAGAAACCTCTTTATTTTCTTTCCAGATGACAAATATGTAATACAAGAACAGGAAATACGCTGAATACTCGCGAATTTAACTGTAAAAACAGTGCAGTTATGCCTGGATCAGTATCATCAAAACTTCCCCAAAATGGTTATCTATGCAATTACAGGACAACTACAGTAAAACATAGGAGTATATACAGCTAGTTCAATCCATCTATGCTATAACAACTGCCATAGCTTTGTCTTCTCCTCACTCTAATCCGAATCATTCCATGTTTTCCTATTATTTCTTCTTGGATAAAGCATACTCGAATTTCCTTATCATTCAAGGTTCTCATCTCCACTTAACCCGTCTTTACAAGTACTTTCATAAAAGTTTTTGTCCCTATCATTCACCGTATTGTACACTTCCCAAACTGTAAAATTCAGTAGCACACTAAGTCAATGGTAAGTTCCCCTTTTTATGCTGCATGGAAGTCTACATATTGGGAAGGTAAATGACATCCTCCACTAAATACTAACAGTTAATGCAACGGAACAATCTAAACAACAGAAATTTAAAGGAACAGACTGCAACAAACCTATCCCATGTAGGCGCAGTGGCTATGATAAAATTAAGATTCTGATGCATTGATTCCTGCATTTCTTTCTTACCACCTCGAAACGACCCTTTAATCCAACCAGAGAACAAGCTCTTAGGCTCTGGTTTCAGTTGTTGCCACTGGTCATATGTGAGCACCTCAGGTGGAAAATGGTCTGCATACACGGTACTGCAGGGATGGAACTGAAGTTAAAAGTAAAAAACGAAAACAGCATTAAGGATGGCAATTACCCAAAACTTAAACACAACAAACAGAGTGCACATGTGAATATTACATCTAACTAGTAATTATCAGAACACGAATACCTTTGAGAGATCAGGCATTAAAGGCGAATTTCATTCAATCTCCTTCATGACCCTCACCCATCTTAATCAACCAATATGAAGATATCTTCTCGAATTCTCATATTATCTCCCTATTGCTCATAATAGTCCCCACTCCAAGATATATGGTTGGTGCATAGAGAATGACCTTGTCATATTTTTATTCATTCCACCGGCTTGATGAAATGTTTACCCATCAACGTCCAATTCGACAAAGACCAGTTACCAGAAGATGCAATTGGATTGCTGTAAAGGAAGGTGATAGGGGAAGAGGAAGGTCCAAATTGGCATGGGATGTTGGAAGTACATAAATCTATTTAACTTAACCCTTGCCAGAGCAGTATGGCGACAAGTCCACAAAGACAAACCCAATGATAGAGACCCAAGGCTTACGTTGGATTAGTTTGATTTGGCATATTCCAACGTTCTGATATGGGACTATGGGAGCTACAGTCCATGAAGTATGACAATGCCATGGAGAAGCAATAACATTCATGTTTACATTGTAAATACTATCAAAAGCAGAAAGTTCGTTCCACATGTGAAGTTTAAAACCCAAGAATAGTACAATTGCACTGTTAAATATACATACATGACTTCAGCAGTTAAAAACATATAGCATGTGGGCTTTCCATACCAAGGGAATGAGCCATCTCTTGAAACGTTCATAAGTACGAATTCGGACAACCGCAGTTGTAATGTTAATAAAAACTATGACCAAATACATTGTAATAGCTTCATTAACAGTCATCATTGAACGTTCCCAGAGATTTGTTATTGTCTAAATATACTTTTCGTCAATTTTTATAGTTTAATGTGATTGGAAATTTAGCATCCAATCAGTCTTGTAAACTGCTGTGGAGGACACGGATCTCAGCTACTAGTGCCACTCTTTATTTGCCCCTTATTAACCAAATTTTCAGAACCTGACTTATGTTTGCTTCGTGGTTTCAAAACAGATCAACATTTGGAAACTCTATCAGATAATTAAATATCAGACATCCAATCGTGTCATGCTTTTAAATTAGGAGATAATACCTTCTCCATTTGTCCATAGCATTGCTCAGGGAATTGCCAGTGAGGGAAGATGCATAAAGTAAATGGAAAAACAGCTGTCACTACGATACATCTTTGTTGTGTTTTCTCACCAAACTAAAAGAATTGAGCACTTTGTCTTCAGATAGATGGATAATCAGATTTAAGTGGTATTGACATGATTTTCAGGCAATAAAGTTTCTAACTCTTCAGACAAGTATTCAGCATTAAAGCACAGATACAATTTCTGGGTGAGCAAGCAAAAAAATCCATCAAGTCATCAAGAAAACTAAAGAAAATGAGAGCCCCTTAATTTGAGTATAATAAACAATATAATAAGGGAAAACCAAGGGAAGAGCTCAATGCACACCGGAAATTAGGGTTGGGACATATGACTCTGTAAGACAGATATCCTTCTGGAAGAGGGGCCCCCCTTTGTTCTAGATACGATTCAAGAATAGCAACTTGTCGTTTAACTTCTGCTACCTGGGATACAGAAACGCAGCAATGTAACATAAAAAGCTCTGAGAACAGACAAAATACATCATCCTAATATTCGACTTTTGGTATAAAAGACATGAAACCGAAAGATTGAAACCGTTGGCAACATCACAAGATGATATGTAAAAGTAAAGGTTATAGAAAGGACCAGGGAATCTTCAGCTTTCGTCTCCTCTCAAATCATGAGTTTCTTCATATGATTATTGATTTACAACTCTCACGATACTCATTATCTTTAGCATTCAGAAAACATATCAGAGAGAGTTTTATCATCTCAAGCATACTTCCAAAAAGAGCTCATAAGACTCTTTCTTTTGTGATCCTAAGAACTCATCAAACAATAATACTCATTCGGATTCATCTATGATATGGACTATGGAGTATCCCCAACAGACAATAGGCACTTCCCATCCCAAGAAAGCAAGACTGAACGCAACTTTTCCAAATTAGATTTGCGTTATCATCCCTATGCCTTCTCTCCCAGGGCCTACAGATGCAAAGGTTGGAGGCAAGGTTCTCCCTGCCCCAAGAACTCATACGACAAAAGTTGTGTATTAATTGGATAGTTCGCTTATCTGCCCCCTCATGACTTCTTTCAGTTTACTCTACCTTCCATGAGCTTACAATTTCAGCTAAGGTTAACTATAAAATTGAGAAGGTTTTAAGGGTTCTTTTCTTCTAAACTAAATCTCATAAGTCATAACCTAAAATTTTGTATCAAAAAGCTAAAACCTAAGTACATAATAACATCAATTGCTCGAGAAAAATGCATTTTGGTACAAATGGTTATGGAGCTATACAAAAAAATGTAAACCCTGTGGAATTCAATCACCCTGACATACATGGAAGACAACCAACGGGTGAAGTGAAATTCAAAAGGCAGAAGGACTCATAAAAGCCCTAGGCATTCCATGCACCCGCCGACGTCATCTTTCTCCACCAAGAAGTCATGCAGTGGGTGGAAAATCTGCTATCAATTCATTGAACACATTCTGCGAGGACCATTCTTCTTTTAACTGTTCCTTTTTTCAACTTTTGCAATATTGCTCTGTTTTTTCCAAATGCTCCTATAGGCTATAACTGGTCTTCGACTCTTCGTTCTCTTAATCCTTAGGCAATCGAACATTAGCTCTTTACTATCATTGAACCCAGATAAAAAGCATACATCAAAGAAACCGATACAATCATTGAACACAGAAAGTAATTACTGCACTAGAAAGACAACTGAACTTGGACTTACGGGATCTGGACGACGATCAGTTTTGTGGCTACTTCGCCCAGCGGAAACCCAACTTCCATCTCCATCAATAGATACAAACCCAGAAAGATTCTGAATAGAAATCACCATTGCTTCCCTGTAAATAAAAAAGGAATGCAAGCATGTACCCACTTATGACCCAAACAAAATTTGAAAAAGAAGGTTTTAACCTATATCAAACTTATAGCAGACCTACCCTTTTGTGACAAGGACCATATCAATGGTTTGTCGTGAACCACTATCGGCATCTGGAATTCGAAGCCCAACATATGCTTTTCCACCATAAAGCTTCTCAAGTCTAGATTGCAAGATGAACAAAATCCATATCATCAAAAAATGAAGGGCCAAGAACCCCCCGTTTCATTCGCAAGTAACCCAACAATAACCACCAAAAAATGACACATATGAGAGAATAATTTTGTTCACCCCTCCTTAATTATTCATATGAGAGCATCTCCGGCCCTCATCCTTTTTATGCACCAAACATTTCAGTAAAAACTTTCGAAAATTCACTCCACCCCTTGACTCAAACGGTACCAAATTGAGTTTTACTCAAATCAAGAGAGACTCAAATTTTTTACTCACTCAAATTTTGCAAAGCTATCTTTACCTCCCAAATTTACATATGCCATTAATGAAAGCTTTTACGGTAAGATTTGGATTGTCCATTGGAGTGATCCATCCATACCAAATAAAGCTTTTACTCAGATTTGAGTGAAATAATGAGTATAGAGCTAGAGATGCTCTATTAATATTGTAACAAGTTGAACGAACTAAGCACAGCCAGTTTTAAAAGCAGTTTTTCTTTTTCTTTTTAATTTCCATCGTTTTCTCAGCAATCAAAGAGAAGATCAAACTCGAAAAGTTACAAATGATTACCTAGCGGCGACGGAGAAGAGGTAATCGGAATCGGTGGTTTCGACATCGAGAACGTCGTCGTCGTAGAAGAATCGACGGAACAATTGGTAGATTATGAGGCCGCAGATTATCTCCACCCACATGCTGCTGCTGCTGCCGTTTGTGTACGAAGAAAATGTCGGATTTTCTCGGAAAACGGAAGGGAAAGGCCGGGAAAACTAGTTTTTTGACGCCGTCGAGAGAAATGAAAATGCTTTTGCAACGCGGTCAGTGACTCCTTATTTTTGGTGGATATCTTGGGCCTTAAGTTTGTGCCAAATATTTTTATTCTAAATATACGCATGTATTTTTTAGTAACTACTATTTATTTTTCGATTTACGAGACAGATCATTCTTTCACAATATATCGCACTTAATTCAAAAAAATAAGTAGCATTAGCCCATCAATACATTGTATCACGTGTCAATGAATATGTTGAGTGTAGTAGTCGGGGAAACGATAATGTCGAAACTGTTTTTGTTAATGACAAAATTATTGTATATAAAAGTCTCGTATTTTGCACATGATACAAATTTTTTATGCACAGTGATTTGGCATTATCACCGCCCGTTTGTATAGTAGTAGTAATATTTAGTGTTTGTAGTACTGCAATTATTTTTTTCAACTCGTTTTGATGTAAAAGTTTTACAAAGTAAAAAGATTATGACTAGAAATTCAAAAAGTAACCTAAGACGAAAATAATTAGCAACAGAGTAAATTTTTTTTTTTTTTTTGTGTTTTCTAATTTTCTTAAACTTTACTCTATCCATATTTTATTTCTATTCTTGAAACGGATCCGAATATGATACTATATTAATCAAAATTTTACATAAGTCATGAAAACTGATAATGAATTATAATTAAAAATTAATTAATTTAGTCCGAACTCCACTTTCTGAATTGGGGGATGGTGAGTTGCGCACCTCTAAGTCGTCGGATCATACATTCGACGGCTCGGATCTCATCTCGGCAATAAACGGCTTTTGATCGTTGGTTGCCGAGATGAGATTCGAGCCGCCAGATGTACGATCCAACAGCTCAAAATGCGCAATAAGGTGATGTGCACCTCACTGCACATAACCAACCAAAAGTCCCCACCTTATCATCCTGAAAATCAAAACCAATAATGATCTTCGCAAAGCCCCTTCTTTTTTTTAAACAGTAGAATCCACACGTAGCGGTTTGGCACTGGGAGGAAATTTTCTCCGGGAATACTTTTTGACAAATCTACTGAAAAGAGAATGGACCAATTCAACAGTCCTAGTACATGTAATTTGGAAATCCTTTAGGGCAGCCCGCATTGCAGGGACCGTAGGACGGCTAATTCGGTCGTTCATTTTGACGTCGACGGTTTGAATTTAATCTGAGTTTCTATTAATTCGGGCCGTCCATTACCGAAATAGAAGTCTAGATTAGCCTCCTTACAGTTCTGTAAGACAGTCTGCCTTACAGGATCTCTGGAAGATCTAGAAATGAGCTTCCACTTCACTTGCGGGTGAAGGACAGCCCGCGCTACAGCTTTGTAGGACAGCCCGCCCTACAAGATCTCCTAGAAGATCTAGAAATGAGCTTTTACTTCACTTGGCCCATCCAACGGTCAGATGTTTCGATTCCAAAACTGTACAAATGATGTTTCAATTCCAAAAAAAAAAAAAAAAACTGTACAAATGATGTTTCAATTCCAAAACTGTACAAAATGAGCTCACTTTTTTTTTTCTCCTATTTGAGTCAAAGCTTAGAGGTGTTTTCATTGATACGAAAATCATACATCGAGAACGGGTAGCTACCCCCAAAGAGGGAGGAAAGCAACCACAAAGGAGACCTAAACTCACAAACGAATATTCAGGACCTCACACAGACAAGACTCATCGCCGACCATGAAAGCCATCAAGACTGTTAGAAATGTTTCAATTTCAAAACTGTTAAAAAGATCTAGAAAGGAGCTTTCACTCCACGAGAAACTTTTAGGTATAACGGGATACCAAACCCCATGGTATCACCTTTGATCCGTTTTTCATTTTTCGGTCATTTTTCGATCACATTTGAATGATCAATTTCATTCATTTTGTAGAGTTCGGCAAGAACCTTAATCATGCCAAAAATTGTGTTCATCGGAATTTATTTGATACATGATTGGCACACATGAAAATCACAAAAAAACCAAAACTGGGTTTTGATTCAGTGTGTTTTCGGACTCAGTTTTGGTTTTCTTCGTTTTTCATGTGTGCCGATCATATATCAAATAAAGTCCGATGAACACAATTTTTGGCATGATTAAGGTTTTCGCCAAACTCTACAAAATGAACGAAATCGATCATCCAAATGTGATCGGAAAATAGCCGAAAAATGAGAAACGGACCGGAGGGAATACCATGGGGCTTGGTAGTTGGTATCCCGGGGATACCTAAAAGTTTCTCTTCACTTCACTTGGCCCATCTAACGGT
>JAOTQK010000018.1:22059099-22070039 GCA_025642025.1 Rhododendron ferrugineum
CAAAACTACTGGAACAAAATGGGGTTCAATAGATAGACTTACGAAATCTTCCCATGCCGGTTTCGTCACCTTCTTATTCTCCACCGCTGGCTTTAACCACGAAAGGCTTGATTCTTTTTTGACGTCGAGTAGTTTTCCGCAAAAAACTTTCCGAAAGAACGGGGGATTGCATTCAACGTAGTGAGTCGCCGAGATTGGGTTTCCGATTGATTGGATTTCCGACGAGATTGTGGTTCATTCCGGCTAGGGTTTTTCAAAAGTTTGAGCTCCAAATGGATGGATTCCGCCGAAGATTAATATCACGAACGAAAATCACGGGATCTTGAAGCGGGAATCTTGGCGTATCTGGTAGCAGAACCTAACGGAATTCTCGCGAGGACGACAGGGGTTATGGTTTCGTCCCAAATCCCACGTTCTATATATATATACAGAAACAACAAAAGGGCAAAAGCGAGATAAACACTAGTAGGAGGACGAAATCATAAGTAGTTCAAACCAGGAGGACGAAATCTTAAGTCTCTTATGCTTCTAGGATGAATAATTAAGCCTCCCTTTCTTTTTTGACAAGATAAATCATGTTTTACTACTAATCCAGCGGTAAAGGAGAGGGGATGGGAGGTTTGATCACTCGCTTGATTCGAGGGGATGGGTCTGGTGGGGTTTGACCACTCAGCTGGTGTGAAGAGCATATGACGCGCGTTTACCACTTGGCTGTCACTCCATTTGCAACAAGCTAATTAAGTTGTTCACTTCACTCGTTCCAGTTTGGCAGAAGTTCACTTCCATACGAAATATCAGGGTCTAAAATCTCAATTAACAGAGTAAAAAACAAAGAAGAGTAAAAGTTACTACTCCATTATAGTAGTAGTATTTCATTTTTTCACTCCACATGACCCCCTACCTCGCGCAAGTCCGAATCTGTTTTTTTAATGGAGTACAATAAAGAATTGGTGCTCGCGATGTGCATGAGCAGCCTAAATTATTGCTGTCTGGCACATGCATAGGAGTAATAAAGAAATGGTCCACAAAACCTTGTCTCTTTCCCAACTCAATAATTCCTAAACCGTTTATATAGAGACACATAGATTATGAGCAAGTGAGAAAGAGGGTACCTAGCTTATTGTGAGAGACTTTCACCACCACTCACTCCGTCAAGAAAAAAGCTTAAACCCAAAAGCCTCTTTCCCTATCCTATACCATGTGTAAGGCCACCTTAAAGACCATAACATGCAAAGGTTGGTTTGTTTTTTCTTATGTCTTTGTTTACTCCAGATTTGCAGCAGGTCCCGAAAGGGACCAAAGAGCCATAACAACTACCGCCCCACCAAAGACTAGTGGACCACAGCCGGGCTTCGCAGGAGGACCAAGTTCGAGAAGGCGTCGTTAGCACGACTCGAACCTGTGACCTCCTAGCCGCCCAAACCCTGTGGGAGTGAGCCATGAGCCACTAGGCTGCCACCCCTGGTGGTATGCTTCAACCCTCTTGAAACCACCTCCCATAGAGAGATTATTCTCCTGGAGCAATGCTCTAGAGACCCACCACACAGTATGAGCGTGTGTGTGGTGTGGAGAAAGTGCAAAGAGCACTGAATAATTGTTCGCTAGCAAAAAGGGCCTAACTATGGAGGGAAAGGGAAGATGGGAAAGTTTGTGAAGAAAATAGAGTGAAATACTGTACTTGGAGATCAACATCTCTCTCTCTCTCTCTCTGATTCGTGAGGTGTATTCCTATATGCAGACGATGTAAACGTATATCGTTCGATTCGTAGGGTTTTTTACATGTTCTTGTTATGATTTTTTCAGCGGCAGTGTTGCGGGGAGTTGGGGAACCACTGAAGGTGGAAGAGATACAAGTAGATCCCCCAAAAGCTTCTGAAGTTAGGATTAAGATGCTGTGTGCCAGCCTATGCCACACCGACGTCCTCTGCTGCAATGGCCTTCCGATAGTCAGTACCCTCTTCTGCTTGTTCTCCTCCTCCTCCTCCTTACTTTTCCACGTACTTGTCGATCGCTTACAGTTACCTGCGCTGATACGGGACACTCTCGATTCCCTAATCTTTGTGTTTCTTTCATGTTTTTCAGCCGTTGTTCCCCCGAATTCCTGGTCACGAAGGTGTTGGGTAATCTCTCTCTCTCTCTCTCTCTCTCTCTCACACACACACACACATACACACACTTAACTGACCTAGATTTGCAGGATGGTGGAGAGTGTTGGGGAAGGGGTGACGGAGGTGAAAGAAGGAGACATAGTGATGCCAACCTACATAGGGGAATGCGGCAAGTGCGACAATTGTAGATCAGGAAAGTCGAATCTATGTCATACTTACCCACTGCCTTTCAACGGGGTAATGCCCGATGGAACATCGAGGATGTCAACCAGCGACGGGACGAGAATCTACCACCACTTCACATGCTCCACTTGGTCCGAGTACATAGTCATCGGTGCCAACTACGTTGTCAAGGTCGATCCCAGGATCCCTTTCCCCCATGCCAGCTTCATGTCCTGCGGCTATTCCACCGGCTTCGGTTCCACATGGAGGGAAGTCCTAGTTCATAAGGGCTCCACTGTCGCTGTTCTCGGCCTCGGCGCTGTTGGACTTGGGGTAAAAACACTAGCTGCAACCCTAACTATATGAAGTTGTGTTTCACACAACCTAAGGATAAAAAACGTTTGAAAAACTCTATACATATCGACTTGTAGCAGAGAACATATACATACCTTCAGTTAAAATCATTCACGTGATTGAACGCATAGTTTTTTTCTAAGTTATTGCCTTATATTGATGAAACCCGTTTAGGGAACACATACTTTTGTTTAGTAGGCAGATGTCTACGTATATACGCAATGAGTCTTCCTTATGAAAGAGCAATGTTCTTTTTGTCAGTGTCAGTTCCCAACGGGTACGTCTATTCTCAATGGACATTCCAATTCCTAGTGGAAGATGCGCTCACAACCAGTATCCTGAAAGAGATCATAACTCATTTACTTGGCACCTGTAAGATTAAATACACGAGCTATGTGTAGCTAACATAAACCAAGAGGGGCAACACTTGCATAAAATGAACAATGCTAAAAACAAACAAGGAGAAGACAAATGTAATGACCAGGAATGAATTGAGTGCAGGTGATAGAGGGAGCTCGGACTCAAGAGGCAGCCAGGATTATAGGGGTGGACATAAACGAGAAGAAACGTGCGCTAGGGGAGGTGTTTGGAATGACCGACTTCATAAACCCCAGCAAGGATTCGGATAAACGTGTTTCAGAATTGGTCAATGAGCTTACAGGTGGTCTCGGCGTCGACTACTGCTTCGAGTGCACAGGAGTCCCATCCTTGCTCAATGAGGCCATCGAATCCTCAAAAGTGGTAAGCAAGCACTGCTTTCACATTCCACAATGACCTCCTTTTCCAAATGAATAATTCAGTACTATGTATGGGGCTAATATGAAGTTTGATCGATAGTCTAATCGCTTCACAGTTCATACTATTGAAGCATATCACAAGCCATGGGGTTGGACTAAACACAGTCACATTTGTGCAAGTTGTTCTTGCGCCACAGGGCATATAGACATGTAAAGCCATACAATAAATATGAACATAACGAGAGAATTTTCTTATCCTAGTAAGCGTAGAGCTGTATACCATATCCTAACATGTACTGCGAACTGTTGTTACAAAGGGCAAGCTAATACAGGAATCGTACTTATAACTTTCCTGAATGTATTGATCGTATTTTTTGGTAGGAATACATTCTTCTCATTTTTCTTAATGCTTTATCGGTGTTGGTGAGAACTTCAGGGGATAGGGTCGGCAGTATTGATCGGTGCAGGAACTGAGACAAGCGGCCAGATCAACTTCATTCCCCTTTTGTGTGGTAGGACTCTCAAGGGTTCCATCTATGGTGGGATTAGAACCAAATCAGACCTTCCCATCATATTCGACAAATGCTTAAATAAGGTACGCTCCTATTTGTGTCATTTATATGTTGTGTTCTAAACCTAGATACATCACTAGGAACTATACCATGATAGACTTAACCTTGTGCGATTCCAGCTACACAAGTGTATGGCTACCTGTTCCAGTAAATGTGGTGTGTCCCCCAATCTCCAATAATACGGAGCAGACACGGGTTTTGAACTGCCATGTTACCGATAATTATGTCTATATACATTTATCCATCAAGATTAATTGTTCTTTTTGCTATTTCCACAATACTAGCTTTATACATCCCCAAATTAAAGGTCTAATTCCACCTCAGTACCATAACGGTCACTTGTTCATTATATACACTCAGCAGAACTGGCCAGAATTTAAGGAATTAGTCATAAATATACCTCATAGTCCAGCAATATTGCACCTAAAGGGATGGAGGATCAAGGGCTCGGAGACTTTTTATCACTAGTTTAAAACAATAGGATTTTTTTTTTTTTGTACAACAAACCATCGGATCAAGGACTCCAAATGCTTGTAATGTCTCAGTGTTTTGCCTTTGTGTTATGTTCACTATCTAGTTTATAGTCCAGTACTAGTTGATATTAGGTAAAAGGACCTAACAAGGTGTTTATAACAGGAACTCCATCTCGAGGAGCTTTTGACTCACGAAGTTTCACTGGACGAAATAAACAAAGCATTGAAGGTAATGAAGCAGCCAGACTGTGTCAAGGTTATCATCAAGTACTGAGCACCCCTTCCCATCCCTCGGTGCTGTTCATTATTACATTAATAAGAAGACGTTTATCATGTTTTTAGTTGTGCAAGCAATAACTATTGTACTTGTGGTGTTGACAATGATTCTGTAACATGAGGAATATTCAGGTTGTTTTCTATGTTTTATTTGATCAGATACCCAAGAGGCAATGCATGTTGTTTCTGTTCAATATGCAGAGTCGCAGACCTCTCTGTCGTAAATATCTCAAAAATATTGCAAAACTGTCTCCAAGAAGCCACTTTGGGCATTACGTAACGAAACAAACCCATAAGAAAAAAGTGGCAATTACAACTATGAAAAGAAATCAATTAAGCTGATAAGTTGTAACCAAGAATTCCAAATTGTGGAAGAACACCAATCAGCAACCGAACAATACTTGGAAGTTGCTCAAGACAACCATCGTGAAGGAAAAGGGTAACCATAACTCCACATCACGTAATATGTGAAAAACATGATTAGATCATACTTGATTTTAAAAGGCAAAACAAAACTTCATAGCAAACAGAGTCCCGTGGACATCTATGATGCAATTTTCCCCAAGTTTCACACAACATAAGTACAGATTCAACCAGTTGAACAAATCATCCGAAAGTCCTAGATTATTATTCGACAAACAAAATCAGGTCTTACATGGTGGCTTCTTCTGGCTTATTTTCAGTTGGTACAGGAGGCATATGATTGCCACCTTTAAACCGTGAATACATCCTGTCAATGGCAGTGTCAATGGCAGCATTGAGCTGGCCAATTTTTTGACTCAAGGTCTGCTTGGGGTTCTGCATTTCAGGAAAAGAAAATTGAAAACCAAAGAATCATGAAAAGTAAACCAGACTACAATTTGGTATGCAATGCAAAACAACAAGCACCATCATCATCACCTCTAAGCGTTCATCATATACTAAGCCTTCATCATAATATGGTAGTCGCCTGGGCCTCCGGAAGCCATGTTCATCTTCATTTAGGATTGCCTTTCTGATCTAAACACACGGAGAGAGAGAGAGAGAGAGAGAAGTATAAATATTCCAGCAAAATAATAAAAATGCTTCAATGACCACAAAGAGCAAAAACAGTGAATGATAACTTCTTTCGTAAAGAAGATAAAATGAAAATCTAATAAACATCATTACGATGTAAAAAATAATCACAACATACGAACCACTATGACAAAGGAAGATGAATAAAAGTAAGAAAAGCTTTACAATGGTTAGGAACCATAAACTCTAGCTTTAAAATGATTATACTATCACTATCACTCTCATTCCATTCCATTCCATCACATCATTAAATAGATATAAAATCCAAACGGGTACAAAATCCACAACAATGAATAGAAAAATCCGGAGAAAGATCACTGACAAATATCAAGTACAACCTATTCACTAACTGATAAGCAAGAATGCAATGTTTGCTAGTAGAGTAACAAGTAGAACTGTCAAACCCATAGACCAATCACAAGTTGGAAAAGCAGCAGTACTAATGGCTGGAGATGACAACAGAAAGCGTGGGTGGCTAAAGATTTGTTTGGTAGGGTACTAGGTTGCCTAGTGTGAGTTGGGACGTGGCTAGTGTTCTTTTCGATGGCAGGGAGGCAGGGTTAGGAAGAGCAAGAGGAAGGCATGGCTTCTTGCGCCAGCTTGCTGATGTAGTGATCTCGTTGGAACAAAACATCTTTCCAAAGTAGCTGTAGAACATCTCCTTTGTTAGATAGCTTCGCCAAAACCGTACACTCATAGGATTTTCTCATGTTCAGCCAATCAGGCCTCCTATTTTCTGTCTAGGCTTTTTCCCTTTGTCCGGAATATTCACGAAACCTAGTTCCCTATTGTATATGGGCCACCCCCTGTTATTCATATATGCTACATAAACCATCAAAGGAGAGGAATAATAATTACCCGGGGAGCAAAAATATATGCTACAGCTCCAAACAATGCACCTCCCAGAACAAAACCAGCAACAAAGTTGCCCCCTCCACCTCTACTCTCACTGCATATATCGAAGGAAACAATTAAACGCAACCAAGCATTGCACTTTGAGCAGCATAAAAGCTGTCAACATTTATCAGATAAGGTAGCAATCAAGCCAGTTGGAATCAGTATAATAAAAGCACAAAAAGAAAACCAGTAGCTAGAGACATAGCCAACCAGCATTCTATCTTATCGATCACCTCTCGAGTCTTGGCGCGGTTCAAAAATGATTTTTCAAAATTACCCTGGTGTTCTACCACTACACAATGTAGCATGTACCCTGATATAACAAAGGTACACAAGCAGATGCAGTATACGCAAATTTTCCACAAATCACGTTTGATGTAAAACTTAAACTTCCTTCACACCGTACAGCAACTTACTAGCATACATGCAACAAATACAAGCAACTCACCTGCTCACTGCTTCATCAACAAACTTAAACTTGGTTTACTTATCAATTATTAACATCTAGATATACTACAACCAGGGTTTTAAATCGCGGTATAGGGACATGTAACGGTATTGGTGATACGGCCATATATTGAACCGTATTGGCCAATACGTAAGTAACTAACAGTATCGGATGTCAGAAATCCCATTACGAACGGCCTTTATTTAAAACCCTGCTACAACCCTTGTTCCCAAAGTGGCATAAGATGTGTCTGGTATGGTACAGCCTATGTCCAACAGTCTGAGTCATGCCTGATGTGTCCAACAGAAAAGTTAATCATCACAAATATGATAAGCCACGTGGAGTGATCAAAGCATATCTCGGTGTGTCTGTGCCTCAAAAATTGAACAGAATCTAAAATGAGTGCTGGACTGCTGGGCTTCATATCCGTTATATAACATAATCACCTCTCTTCAAAAAAAACCTCTAACATTAGAGTTTTCCTATTGGGCAAATTGTGCTTGAGGAGAGATACAAGTAAATGAACCTCTCTTTTGATCTCATCTAATATCATCTCGAAATGGTTTTAGTGAAAAAGATACATTGTTACGTGGCTATTGAATTTGAATTGCCCATTCAAGTTGCATGGCATCTTGACATAGAAACCCAATGTTTTCAAAAGAACCACTTAAGAATTAGAAACTTCACCGCCAATTTTGTTTCCATCATCATTCCTAGGTTTCCTTAAAACCAAACAATTTAAGTTGTAGGCATCCCATGCAACAGGTGCCATTATCTAAGTTGATGAATTCAACATGAGGAATTTTGAATGCCATAGAAAGAAATCAAGTCATTCAAGTTCAACGGGTAATCCAGACAAGCCATAGTCTCACTCTATATATTTTAAAACAAGTCAAAGACCTGGTCAGAGCATTTGAAATAAGATAAACCAAGCGGAATTCAGATGTCTATAATAGAGCAGTGGAAAATGCCATGATCATGATGGGGTGTTTGTGCTCCGTAGCCATTATACAACATAATTGCCTCTTTTCAAGAACCCCACCTAACACCAAACTTCTCCGTGGCATTAATTGTGCTTGAAGAGATAAAAAGGTAAGTGAACTTTTTTCTCGACCTCGTTTAGTCCCAATCTTGATGTTAAAGTAAGACTGTTGCCCAGGTGTCCATCAAATTTAGCAGGCCCATTCAGATTGTGAATGGCATCAAGAAAACTAAAATCTGACGCCTTCAAAAAAACCATTAAGAGAGTAACAAACTTTACCACCTATTTTCTTCCGTCTTCAGTTTTAGGTTTCCTTAAAATGAGAAGATTCAAACTTACTAAACATCAATGTCCTTTGACATAAATTAGAGAGAGAAATCCATACTTCAACTCCGCGCGGACAGTTAGCTTCTGGTTGGCATTTCGCTGGCTCAATTTCGTTCGAACTGTCAATCTTGAAGGATTGCCAAATGAGTTACACTTCATGGACCGAAGCTCGTGGGATTTGAGATGGGCTCCACCTAACCAGAAATTCAACACTTTGCCATTATTAAACTCTCATCTGCAACTCAAATGTAAGTGGAAAAACAGGGAATTTCTCCGAAGAAAAGTTCTCAAAATATAGAAAAACATCTAGCTCGCAAACAAAATACCATCTGAAACGTGATCTTAAAGGGGAAAACAACATATTATTCTACTGAAACGAGACGTCCAACAAATTAAAACCAGCGGCACACACAAGGGGGTCGCGGGCTCGCGGGTAGGGGCCACAGCCGCCCTATATTTCCAGAAACTCTAACTAGTCCAACACTATTCTCTGGTATACACTCCCTACATCCTACAGTGTTTAGTCCTTTCCCGACATAAAGAATTATAATCCTTTTGCCAGGACCCCTCGCTCCCGTGAGTTCTAGTACTACTTTGAAAAAGTTGTCAGAAGACGCTTTCACGCTTCTGGCTCCCGCTTGCTTGCGCTCGCGCATTATGTGACTACTAAGTTCCGACCTCTATATGATCAGTTCCCCATAAGTCGAAGTGATCTCTAAAACCTAATCACAGAAGGTTTGCAACATTCAAGGATTCTCAGGATCTCTAGAAATTTCCGATTCGAATTAATCCACAGAGTGATATAAACAAATAAGAGGAATGAGCAAGCAACGGTATCGAAATACTACTTGGGAATCGTAATCTGAAGAAAGTACCTGAGATCGAAACTGGAGCGATGCTGGTGGTCGTTGCCATAACTGGTTTTCTCAGTCGCGGAAAATCCGACGGAGCTCAAGGTGGAATCCTAAGTCGGTGAGATACTTAAAACACGAGTGACGGCCGAATTTTTTTTTTAGGGTGCCTTTTTTCAAAAAAAAAAAAAAAAACGGTTCCACTTTGTTTGGTTTTGAGTTTTTTTTTTTTTAAAAGAAAAAAAATTGATGTAAATAAGTAGGAGTAGTAATGACTAACGAGTGAAGAGAGATAGATAGAGAAACCTACGAAGTATTGAGAACTGTGCATATAATAAAGTATTTTCTCAAAACTTGTAAAAGAACAAAGTACCATGAGAGCTTGTTCGTTTTGCGTCTCAAAATTCCAGCACACCATTTTCAATAAATTTTCTCTATCTTTCTCTTCGTTCATTACTTTCAAAAATCTCTCTCAAAACTTAAACCGAATTAGTGATCTAAAGCATTCAATTTACGAAATCGATATTTAGATTGTATATCACAAGTAATTTAAAAGAATTCATGCTATTTTATCATAGTACTAGAATAAGTTCACAGATGAGCTGTGAATAAGTTATTTACGGAGGTGTTGAATTTCGCCCGTCCGTTTCGGCAATCAACGGTCCGGATTTTAAAAGAACTTTTTCGGGAAAGAATTTAACTCTTTTCTGAATTATTATTTTTTAAATCCGAACCGTCCAATATATTTTTGAACGCGCGCAATTGACCTCCGTAAAAAATTATTTACGGAACCCTCCGGAGTAAGTTTTTCTGATATTACAATCCTCAAATGTGCACTAGACGTATAACAACGATTCAACAAACTAGATGAACCCGTGACTTTACTACTTCATAAAAAAAATGTTGTTTTAGTGGACAACAAAAACAAATAAGTGGAGGGTACCAGAAGAGGAAACTCAAGATCATCTCCACAAATTTTGCCGATCGAAAAAATCTCCACAAATTTTTTCACATTGTTGCTCGTTCAGTTTAATTTTTATTAATCCTTTTTTTTAATGAAAAATAACAGAGACCGAGAGCATTAACGGTCGTGTGAAGATTTTGCTAATTCGCCTGAACGCAAGGTGTTTCGCCATGCAATGGAGAACTTTTTTCAGTCTTCTTTCTGAACCCGGGGGTCAGCAGGCTCCCCAATTGCCGAAATTTGACGGCCCGAATGGATCAACACACATGCTGTCCCTTAACAGGCTCCCAAATTTCCTTCTTTTGCTAACTATTTTTTTCCTCAGAAAAAGGAGGTCTTCTCTTTGCTAACTTTCAACAATGTTAAAGAAGTTTGCCCAACCAGCAGAGGTCTAAGTAAGACCCATGGTTTTCTTTTCCCAGAACCATTGGTAAACATGAGCGAGATGGACTAACTCGCGGCGTCATTGTCGACCAACAGTGGATTTTTCACTGCGTTTCGGCTCAAGTAGCGGAGAAGGAGCAGAACACCAGAAAATGAGAACGAATTCTTTTGAATGATAAAGCATCACCTCTCCTTGGCCTGTGAACCGAAAATCATGAGAAATAGAGCATCAAAAGAGAAACGAAATCCTACTACAAACACACCAAAATGTCTGCAAATCCCTCAGGGGATTGAAAAACGTTCCGGCTTTGATTCTCTATATATACAAAAAGCCATACCTACCCCCCCC
>JAOTQK010000018.1:22289018-22311373 GCA_025642025.1 Rhododendron ferrugineum
ATCAATGGCATCCAATGTGTGAAGGTGTTTGGATCAAGCACCTACACACATTGGATACCATTGATTCCCACGTTAGCCCCCTCGGTTTTTTTTTATAGAATTTTTGGACGGCTCGGATCGGCCGTCCGGTGGCCGGAGAAGGCCGGCCGCGGCCGTTGGTACGATTTCGGTCCGTTTTTGGTCGGTACGGGTATCATTTTCGCTGGACAATTAGACATTCAACCCGTAATCGCAACAACCCAATTACAAGAGCGGAGCTCTACCAAATGAGTTATATCCCCCCCGAGCCAAGTGGAGCATGCATGAAGAAGTCTGATGCTTCTTCTATTCTTTTCTCTGGCGCAGCTGAGCCATCCTGAACTTGAACCAAAGACCTCACCCGTGAAGTAAATCATCGCACCTACGGTCCAACCAATTGGTTAAGAATCAATAGATACCTTTTCGGGAGCGATTCATCTCAGCGTAATTGTTATTTATCCCGCTACATTGTAAAATATAGTACTACTACTATCTAAGTGATATTTTTCCGTTGGAAGTCAAGTCAGTATAATGCGAACATGCCAAATTTATTACCTTTATCTCACGTTATATTATATAGTAGTGCAAACCTGCCAAATCTCTCTCCAAAATGTTCCTCCCTCCACTGGAACGAACAAAGTAAAATTCGACACCTCCATCCCCCCACATAACCCACAAGCACCTCCCTCCGTGACCAATAAAATTTAGTAGTATTTTTCTGAGATCGTATGTTCAAATCTCACGAATGTCAGACGTTTTAAATTCTGGTGTCATTGGAAAGTTTATTCGATTGTTAACTTTTGAATTCTGAAATTAGTCGAGACGCACAAAAACTGATCCGACCTCCGGTTATGAAAAAAAGTACTACTCCACCATGGATTACCGAAATTGGAATTCGTTTTGAACACGGTCTCCCCGAATCGCAACATGCATGTCTAGAAGAAGAACAAATAGAACCTTCCCAGGATCACTCCACGCGTCCCCATTTTCAACCCATCTCAACCCCCAATCCCGACACGTGTCCATCACTCACAAAAACAGACGATTCCAAATTCCACCCGTCTTTGACTCCTGTTTTCCCGTCAACCAAAAATCCAACTGCGGCCCAACCTGCCGACGTGGCACACGTTTTATCAAATCCACGTCTCCAATAGCCATTAAAATATTACTATAAATATTGCCTTCACCGAATTACTCCTACTATATAAGTCCTCTGTATGTATGTATCTGTATGTGTTGAAGCAGAGCAACTATAAACGTGCATGTTGGTGTGTTCGTGGACTTTTTCCGAGGAACTGAGATGGTGAGGCCGAATGCAGAGAGAGGAGAGAGAAGGCCGAACGGCGCGTCGGCGGCGCCGGGACCCGTGACGGCCGTTACAAGGGGGTGAGGATGAGGAAGTGGGGGAAGTGGGTGGCGGAGGTGCGGCAGCCGAACAGCCGCGACAGGATCTGGCTGGGGTCGTACCGGACGGCGGAGGAGGCCGCCAGGGCCTACGACGCCGCCGCCTTCTGCCTCCGAGGGACGTCGGCGACGCTCAATTTCCCAGATTGTCCGCCGGACGTTCCGGATGCGGCCGAACTGTCGCGGTCGCAGATCCAGGTGGCAGCGTCGATGCACGCGCAAGGGGCGGCGGAGGAGGAAGGGGAGTCGGGTGGTGGTGGTGGTGCGGCGGGGACAGCGGAGGAGAGTTTTCCGGCGGCGGCGGAGGTGTTTTACGTCGGAGAGTTTAGTGGTGGTTATTTTGGTGGTGGCGAGTTGATAACGGCACGAGATGAAGAAGGGTTTGAGGGAAGGACAGATGAGAGGAGTGGAGGGGCAGATGGGTCATTGTATGAGAGTGTTTGGACGTTTTGATTTTGTTTACATGCAAGACAATACAATTATGGTTTTTGCTTTAGATTTGGGCCAAGAGGGAAAAAGAAAGTTTCAAAATGAATGAAATATTGTCCACCTAATTAACAATACTCCAATCAATCAAGATCCCTAATACATAGGACACATCCATTCCATGAGTAAAGATGAAATATTGTTCTGGATATTCTGGTTTTTAATAATACTCGTACCATTTTGTCAAAAAAACAAAATAAAGAACTTGTAATAAAAAACCCACCAATCAATGTACCGGTCAATATTCACACAAATGAAAGCAATCAAATAACGAACGCAACAAAAGTGGCTCAGTGACCTTCCCAATTCAATCATCAGTTCTATCTGCTCTAAACGCTTTTTTGAGTGGTTTTTCGATTGATAAAAAAAAAAAGCGCTATTTTGAGACCATGTGGAAAACCGTTGAAAGGATTAAAACTGCGGGAATAAATCAAATACTACGAAATATTGTACAGTTACAAGTAATCTTATCTTACGATTTTGAATCCTCACAAATTGTCCTAAGATTTATTTGCTGAATCCATGTTCACCCTTGAATTCACAAACCTTTCATTATTGGAAATCCACCAAAAGCGAACTCAAATAGTTTAATCAAAGATTTAAGAAACTTTTTGAAGTTATCTTGATTGCTCAATGATCCCTTGATCGGGGGCGCTTCAAGAGACACCCAAAAAAATACCTCAAATCTAAATATCATAGTTCCCGATCAAATTTTTATGATCCGAGCCGCTCATTGTGTGCAGAACGTGATTTTAATGGTGCTCGCGAGAAATCGACAAAAAAGTTACCGGGAAGTGCTTGTTTTGAGCAGTTTTTAATTGAACCGTTAAATCTCTTGGCGGAGGGCTTGTCTGCTATCGTTTGGTGGTTTCGATCCGGGTTTGCTGTGTTGGCTTGGCCTATGTACCCTATGGGCTTTGCCGTTGGGGCGGGGCCTATGTTTCCTATGGGCCTCGCCTTAGGTGGTGTTTTGGTGACGGGGGTGGCTGGTGGGGGTGGCTTCGAGCGGTGGTACTGGTGGTGGTGGTGTGTTAACTGGAGTGGGCGGCGGCGTTTGGATGCAGGCGGGAATTGATGGCTGGTGTTTTCCGCTGTAGGGTTTAGGTTGTGGCTGTGGACAGACTAGTTTGGGTTTAGTTGTTTGGGTCAGGCCCATTTGCTGATTTGTGTTTGTACCTCTTGGGGCCTGGCCCATATTGGGAGTGTTTGGACTTGTCCAAACAGTTTTTTTTTCCATCCAACCCTTTGTTGGATTCTCCTTCCCTTCCCCCATTTTGATGTACCATTTGTCAAGATTTCTGAATAAAAATTTGTTGCCTATCAAAAAAAATAATAATCTAAGCTAAAAACTGCTCAGATCAAGTATTTTCCGGTCATTTTTTTTTTTGCTAATTTCTCGCGGGTACCCTTAAAATCACATTCTGATCATATTGAGCAGCTCGGATCATCAAAACTTGATTGAAAACTATGGGGTTTTTTTTAGGTGTCCCTTGAACTACCCCGATCTTGTATTTACTCAAATAAACAAATCCTAGACCCCCTTGGATGTTTTATGAGTTTGGGAGGAATTTTGGGGCGGCTATCTATGTCGGGTTGTCACAAAACCCTATTAAGCCGTCTATCTATGCACTTGTGCCACACCCCTCACATGCAGGTGGGTTCACTGGGTCCCACCTGTATATGAGAGGGGTGGGGCACAAGTATGCCACACCGATGTGCCTCTAGCATTTCCGTCTATTTATAAACTAAACTGCAGTAATCTGGCGAGTTGCTTGAGCAACATTGCTGAAAATACGTTTTAAAAAAAAAAAAAACGCACTGCATATCAAATCCCATGATTTATGCCTAAAACTCGACCTCTCGATATATAATGACACTAGTGCTAGCCCGTACCTACGACACTACGCATCCCAGTTGAAAGGGGATGACAGTTGTGTGATTTAGGTGAAAATCATGGACACTTAACCGGAAAGTGGAATGATGCACTACAACCTTTGGATCAAATGAATCTAAGGCATTCCAACAACTTGTCCCCACACCCTTCTGTTTTATAATAGAGATTGATTTTCTGCCACTTCTTTAACAAACACTCTATAAATAAATTACAACTCTATAAATGAGGATACAGTTAAATATGTGTTTTGTCGTGAAATTTGTCAACAAAAAGAGACCATAACCAATGGTCCTAACATAAGATTCTTAGATCCAGTATATGGGGGCTTAAAATGTTGCAAAGTTGCTCATTATTAGTTCTTGGTTTTATTAATGCATTTGGTCGGCCCACTCCATTTAGGAAAAAACACAGCCAAGTTATCACAGATTCTCTGGATTGAGCCCAAATCGTTAGCATAAGGAAAAGTAAAATGTGCAGCAAATTGCATGTTTTGAAGAGAAATGAGAGTCCACAATTAATATTTTGAATTTTGATTTAATTGCAAGGAAATTAAAAACGGTGCGATAGTTTCTTTATGGTTTTGTGAAATGGACTCGGCTTCTTTCAAGTCCTTCAACGGACTAAAAAGAATTAGAGGGCGGGAGTCTGCACGGAACGCCCTTGTTTTATTAACCTAAACTAGTTACTGTATTTTGTTAACCTCAATGTATAGTATTTTTCTCTCTAAGTTACTCGTGAAATAAATTCTAGTAGGAGTACAAACAACGACTAGTTGCACACTTTTGCTGTGTAATATGGACCCACCAATGAATTTGATTTCTTGCTTAATTAGATGATAGTATTATTTTCAAGATAAGGTATAATTAATATTTGTATCTATCAACAGTATTAAAGTCTTTTGCAAGGTGGAGAAGAAATGATTGCAAAAATACAGTCCACAAGTGTGAAAAATATCTCTCAACAGGGACACCCTCTGGCATATGCCCAATTTGTTTAAATGGATTTCTTTTTTTTTTTTTTGTTAAATGGCACCGTGAACTAATCTCTAGAACCCTTCTCATAATCGTTTAACCGTTTCAGTATGAGGGTGATGTGACTCTATTGTTGGCAAGGAAAATCGCATATGTTAATTTTGCGCAAAGCTTTTAGTATGTATTATGGGTTCGTCTCAGAGAGAGGAATCAAAAAAGTAAAAAAATTATGACTTTTACGCAAATATTCTGTGAAATATCTAAGAAAAAACCCGGAAAGGTGAAAAATTTTCATTTAAGTTTTTGGTGATTGGGTGGGTCACTTTCACTCTGAGATATAATCATACTCCACCTCTCCCACTAGTTCTAAAATGATATTGACAGGAGCATTTACTAGACAAAAACTGATATTTTCTTCTTCATCCATTAAAACTGAAGAAAATGATAGGAGGTCGACAACTATACACCTCAAAAGTAATTGGGAAAATGACGGTCAATGACGTGTTTTGATAATTAATACATGTAAAGAACATTTTCAGTATTAATAAATGTTCTTAATTTGTTCTTGACGGGTATTAATTATCAAAATACGTCATGGGCCGTCATTTTCCCAAAATAATTTACCGGAATAATAAAAAAAGGAAAAACAATTGATACAATGATACATGGTTTTTGTACACAACTTAATTAAATCACATCAAATCAAAATAGAAACTTAAATCTCAATCCATTGGGATCGGCCAAAAAAATATTCGCGTCATAAGAATCTAACAGATCTTTAACTACTTAATGCACAACTCTGATATTTTATTCGGGCTTGAGTCTGGCTATGTATAAATTAAGAGTCTATTAATGCGGCTCCAATAATTTGGACGAATTAGCGTCATATAGGTAAGGGCCGTGGGGCCTTTCTCTTCTTTTTTTTGCCCAAAAGAATCTTTAGGCAACTCCACTCTTGAAGGCCAACGCTATGGCGTAATCAGAAATATCCATCACTAGGACACTATAAAAACAAAAATTCCGGCGATAGCCAACTCCGAATAATATCCTACCGACCCACAACTTGGTGGTTTTTGTCGATACGGAATGGTTTTCGTGTAGGTTGTTACATCGTGTTACGAAAGAGAGTTTTTATTTTTGAAATTACTATTTTGTTCACCCATGCGCGAACCTAAAGACTAGAATTTGAACATTGAAGGGTATTTTTGGATGATCAAACCTCACTTTATATAAGCTCAAAAAAAAAAAAAAAAAAACTCTAGCATTTTTATTTTATTCTGCTGGGTGCCTTTCCTCGCCGTTCAAAAAAAAAAAGGGAACCTTTTCATTATTTTTTTAGGCACCATAAATCGTTTTCTATGCCTATAAATAATGGGGCCCCTTTTTATAATGGGTTCGTGTCCCCTTGTCCAATAGGCCAAACAATCTTTGCCAAAAAAATAAAGCCAAATTATTGGTCTCAGTAATTATTACTACTATTGCTCTTTTATTTTTATTTTTATTTTTGGGATCGGAATTATTGGGGAAGATTCTTTTGTGCGTCAGACAACGGCAAATATGTGGGTCCGATCCCCTAGTTTTAGGTCACAATCATTGGAACATTGACATTTTCTTTAAAATTAAAATTAAAAAAAAAAAACAACAACCAGGCCTCTGGCCCACTCATAATTGACGTTTTTTACGGGCAAAGGTCCAGTTAAGTTTCTTAGGGTCCAGTTCGATACAGTTTTGGACCATTTGTGTACTTTTTTCGGCTCACAATAATGATCGAAACCGTTCATATTTTAGAGAGCTTGCCGAAAACATTAACTACGTCGAAAATCACATTGATCCAATACCATTTGATATGATTTCGAAATGTATTAAGCTTATGTGTTATATGGGTTGTAATCAAGTGTTGCACATTTGTTTTTTTTTTTACAAAATTAAAGAAATCATATCAAATGGTATTGGATCGACATGATTTTTGACGCGGTTAATCTCCTTGGCGATTTCTAAAAAGTGAAAGATTTCGATCATTGCGGTGGGCCCTGAAAGAGTCTACAAATGGTCCAGAACTGACCATAAGAAACTTGACTGGATCTGCTCTTTTTTTATTTTTTTTAACATACAAAACCATCTTGAAATTCCATTGAGAAAATTTGCCTTGTTCTCTCCCCTTTTCAAAAAACATTTTTCACAAAATTCCCCCTAAATTCCTCCTACTTTCAACATTTCTCTCCACTTATTACCCCTACTATTTTTTAAAAAACTTTTCAAATACCAAACCAAACACAGCTAGCAATTTCAACAGAAGTTTATAAATTTATCATATTTGGAAGGGAAATGATTTTGTCACTCCTTTTTTTGTTAACACCACTTTTCTGTAAGTGTATTTTTACACAAAAAATACACTTATAAGAGAGTGACGTTAAAAAAAAAAAAAAAAGACAATCAACAGCCTATTTGCAATCATGTAGCTCTATGTTCTTAAACCAAAACCATTGCCAAGCCCAAACCACTCCATCTCCATCACCATATAGTACTATATAATACAGAGATTTTTTGAGACTTGAAAATACAATTGTGGAGTTGAGAAGAAGCCCATATCTCTCTCTCCTGTTACACACTCCCATGTAACCATTGCTCCCGACGTGCCGGCTGCCTAACGCTACAGTCATCATGTCAGACAACAAACCACGGCCGGTCATCGGAAAGCTTGTCGGAGGGTGGGGATCCGGCGAAAGATTCGGGTTCGCGGATGCTCCGGCTACTAGCCCAAGAAGTCCTTTAGACGTCAAGATCCAATCCCCAAGAGTCCTGAAGAATATTTATGATCTTGGTGGGGTTGGACTTGGTATTGTGGCTGCCCTCGAGAAATCTGGCGATTCCGGGCCTGACACTCGGGCCAGTAAACCTGTTTTTGTTCCGAATTTGAGCCGGAATTCCAAGCCGATTCCGGCTAAATTACCACCTAACGATAGTGATCGCGGTGGATGCAGAAGAGGGTTGGAGGAAATGGAGTTGGATGATGATTTGGAGGAGGATTACACTTTTGTGACTTTTCATGGGCCAAACAAAGACTACGACACTAGAGTTTATTGTGACAATGGAGTTGAAATCGGCAGAAGTGGGGGGCATGATAGAATTGTGATCGATAGCAAAAACTGTGGTCATGTCGCTGCTTTCGACATATCGCCGGAGCGATTCGGAGACGAAACGAGGGCTTATCCTGGATCTGATTTTCTCAGTTCATGCCACTTGTGCCAGAAGAAGCTCCACGGCAGAGACATTTACATGTATAGGTACACCCTTTTGTGATTCATCTTGGATTCATTTTATGCCCTTTTTAACATCACCCTGAGACTAGATCTACAGCTCAAGCCTGAATTATCTAAATGGAATGGGGACACATCTCTCGGTTTCTTGCCAACGATACTGTTGGATTTGTGAAACCTGACTAGTAAGTACTAAGCTAGCACCCATGTTCGGTTTGAATTTTGAGGGAGGTTATTTTACAGTAATGAGAGGAGAGATATAAATAGATAAAATTTATTGGAGATCGTGCCCAGGGTTTTGAGACCTCAAAACGAACGTCTCAGTACCAACGAAATGCATTTCCCCAGCTGAATTTTATGCCCAAGCAGTGTTTCTTTTGCATTTCCCAGCTGAATTTTGTGCCCATAAACCTAACGAAATGCAAATTGTCAACAGGGGAGAGAAAGCATTTTGCAGCACGGAGTGTAGACACAGGCAGATAGTAACGGATGAGCGGAAGGAGCAGTGCTGCAGCTCTGAAGCTTCAAGATCAGCTGCAGCAGATGTTTCAAACTCGCCTTATGCCAACGGCCGGATTTTCACCACCGGGATTCTTGCACTCTAGGCTGTTATTACTCTGCGATAGCGATTATAACTGTTGCGAAGATACACTTGTACGCATTTTACGTCCGGCGTAAAAGTTGGAAGCTATAATGATTTCCCTTCGCAATTTTGCTTGAAGTTTGGGATGTAAGAGATGGAAAAAGGAAGAAGACGATCTCCTATACTTGTATTGTTTTCAATTTTATCAAGCTGTCATTTTAGATAACCGATGTTCGAATAAAGGATTTCTCTGAGGAATCTGTGGAAGGGAAAAGAATGTTAAGGGATTTCTCTCAGCGAATTCACGGTGTTTCCCTTGACATTCAGTTTTCTCAGAAAGTCCCTCCAAAAACACAGGAGAGAGAGAGAGAGAGAGAGAGAGATTGTGTTGCATTTCACCCGAGCATGTTAGCGATAGGTAGCCGTCCAGATTGTGCCAACTGAAACGCAGAAAATTTATGATTTGACAAACCAGAATAGAATCAGGCAAAGTATGGCAGATTGGAGGTGATTGAGAGTAATCTAAAAGCTTTCGTTTTGAGAGTCATCAGATGCTGCAAATGCATCACTCTAATCAGGGCTTAGCACCGGTGCACATGCCCACTCCGGTTCACATCTGTGATAGCATTCCTTTAGCAACAACATTTTGGTACATGGCCTCTCCATGCATTTCAGTTTTCCCACATCCACAAAAGTAAGGAATTTTGCCACATCCACAAAAGTAAGGAAAAACCAATAACTCAAGAGTATACCTTCAGCAGTTCCTGTATTTCTTCAAACCAGACTCTAGCTTTTTCCATATGGAACAAACATAATCGCGAGTACGCAAGCCTTGCACTTACTCGTGGTAAAATCCGACTACAGAAAGCAGTTTCCCGACTTAGGACTTTTGTTGAGATTAAATGAGTTCCCCCAATTGTTCTCATAAGGAGGATTACAAAAGTATCATAACTACTCTTGTAATCTGAAAAGCACTGATGCCTTAGTACTACAAGCCTCAACAGAAGAAAACAGCAATTTACTATCATTTATAAGAAGTAGCAACTCACTATTTATAAGAAAACCACATGATACAGTTTCAAATGAAAACTTGAAAATTCAAAACGAAGGCGCTCACCCATTCCCCAGGGAAACTGTGGTTTAGATGAGATTTGCAGGAGAAACCATCTCCAGTATAAGTTACATGCTCCATATCCATACACACAGCTGGTATAGGGGACACAGCCCACTAGCCACACCGTACATGGAAAAAAAAAAAACCCAAAAAAAAAAAAAAACAAGCGCAAGAGCAAACATTCTACATCGAGTTAAAGTTACAGACTCCTTCCTGGAAGACCTGCATAATTATTTATTACTGGTAATAAATCGATGGCTGGGTGGAGGCAATGCCTGGATACCCACCATCATAGATTGCCTGACTAGCTCCAGCAGCACCAAATCGCTGTTGCGCCTGCTGCTGCATAAGAGCTTGTGCACCCATTCCCATTCCCATCCCCATTCTACTCAATGCCAGTTGTCGCTCATAAGCTACAAGGTCAGCGGCAGAAAAACCTGGCATCTGTGCGGCAGCTGGCGGTGGCAGAGGAGTAGAGCTGGTCCCCGGTGGAGTGGGTTTGCTGCCCCAGGAGCACTGCAATCAATATAAGTTGAATATTAAAGCTCTAGTCCGCAGATGAAACAAAAGAGCAAAAGAAACAGTGCATGTGCATAAGCATAAGCAGCATAACCAATAACGATGCTTTCCGGCCCATAACAAGTAATGGTGTCAAATTCAGGGATCTTAATCAAAAGACAAACATATATAGCCAGTGCACACAATTTAGTAAGACGGACAAAAAGCGTCAAAATAGTGGAAATGCAAGTCTGCATATTCTTGCTTATGTCATATAGATATAAGAACCGAACAAATCATACAACATGGAATTGGATAGCATTCCTATAAGCAAAGTGAGTCCTTGTAAACAAATAACAATGCAACAAAACATCTGAAGGTTCAACGGGTGCAAAATATTCATCATCTTATTATATGGTGGCCAATTCAGTTAGGGTACCTTAATTGGTTTGCCAAAGAAAATTCGGGCATTTCCCATCTGAATAGCCCGAGCTGCTTCAGCATGAGTACTATATCTTATAAAACCAAAACCTTTATCTCGCTGTATGCGGACGTCTTCAATAACACCAGCACCAAGAAGATGGAAATGCTGGTGGAGATCAGCTGAACTAACCTGCAAAATATTGTTCATGATGCTGTTTATGAGAAACACAGGGCATGCATGCTCAAAATTGAAAATATAGTGGTAACACTTGGCATAAAAAGTAACATGGGATCTTGTGGTAAAAAAAGATTTGAATAATTTAATTAACCAGAACATATAGGATAGAACAGAATGGAGAAAAAAAAGATTCATATGGCCAACCCCGATTGATTGTGACCAAAAGCTTAAGTCTTGTTGGTCTTCTATTGCTACATTTTTATAGCTAGACTAGATGGGTTCCCTCCTTGACAAAAGTCTTCCTATGCCCTTTTCAAGTAATAAAAATGCCAACAAAAAAACAATGATGAAAAACAAGTTTAGTTACAAGATTTGCTACTCTCCTTTGCCCCCACAACAGGCTCCAGAAGGCCCAGCAAAAGGTGTCTATCCTATATAACTAAGAAGATAACCAATTCTCCAGAATACAAATACATCACACATGTAGGTTATAAGTGTCAAAAATCCTCACCTCCGGAGCAAGATTGCCAACATAAACAGTGGTGTACTGAGGATTATTCTCTGGAGCATCCTCATTGGTTCTCTCTTGACCATCTTCTGCACAAGAACAATGCCATACTTGTAAGATCTAATATCAAAAGAATTAAAATTGTAAAAATCAAACACCGATCAATGTACGACCAGTAAAACATTGGCTGATTCGAAATTTTCCTTAGAAATATGGACACGGGTAAATAGGACTTTACTTCACCCAATTAAAAGCAGACTTGAACTTGGACGCTGTGACAGTGATACATTATGCATATGCCTCAAAATCTCCAGAGCAGCTAATATTTTCAAAACTATGCTCATGAATTACAGTATATTGCAGAAATCAAAGAAAAACTGCACCAGTAGTCGAAATTCATTTCAAAGCATGCTAGAACTCAGATATTCTACCTATGCTTGAAATGCCTTCAAATTCATGAGCCGGCTTAAAGCTTTTCACAAAAACGATCATGAGTTTAGATGACAGTAAAAAAAAACAGCACTTATAGTCAAAAATCACATCCTAATCATAGTCTTCCACAAAAGAAAAGAGAAAACAGAACAAAACTATGCGAAAAGAGGTTAAAATTTCTCATTGCAACTTTGTCTATGCAACTGTTTAGCAAATGAGAACTTTGAAGAAACACATCATTAATCATCTACACCTGAACTCCCATTTGTCAGTTCCACCACACTTTTGCCATCCAAATTGTGATTGTCATCATTAACACCAGCTCCCTTTGTTGCCCAGTTGCACCTGATTTGTCTGCTTCCGAGCCATTTTCCTATAATTTAAGATTAGAAGATAACAACGTACAGAATTAATTGAAAAGTTACTAGAGTGAGCCAGAAAGAAACAGAAGAAGTATAATAGTTGTGTGATGGATAAAAAGCTACTTGCTTTATCCCCTCCAAAGTTCCATGGCCCCTTCTAAATGGTAAAATCTCATGCTAAACATATACCTGAATTTCCTGATGAGACTGGAACTTATTTTACGATTTGAACCAATCAAACAGCGGTACTTAAAACCTCTTAACAGCACAGTAAAGTATGTTCAATAGTGTATGCTCAAAGCCTAGACTAATCTGATCATGAATCCCATTAAAAACATCCTAGTGGGAAAAACTAGTCCCATTTTGTTTTACTTGTAGCTCTTTCTGTGCTGGCATTAGAAACAGAATACCGAGTATAAATATCAATAGAAGAATGGATAGAGAAGAAACAATGAAGCTATTCTCACCATTCAAATCATTCACTGCAGTTTGAGCATCCTGGCCAAGAAGAAACAAAAAGAAAATAGTCATGACATGTACACATAAAACCACATGAAAACAGACGCGAGAACAATGATGACTATTATCTGTTAACTATATCACTACCTGCTGAGTTCGGAAAGAGACGAATCCAAACCCCCTTGAACGCCCAGTCTTTTGATCCCACATAACCCTTGCATCTCTGTGAACGGCAGTAGAAAGATCAAAGAAACATCCAGATAAATGCTAGGTCCCGAACCTATGTTATGTTTCCAATCTGATGTGATGGAAACTGTGCCCAAAAAAAAAAAGAGCAAGAAATGAAAGCTTACGAGCAACTAGGATAAACAGAGAAGCATGCAAACAGGGTAGCATCCGTAACTTCGGGGCTAAGATCACCAACGAAAATGTTAAAGTGGCCTACATAAAACGTAAACAAAGAGATATCAACAACTTAATTATGCCGAAACAATTTTAGTACAAGTACCATCAAACGTAAACAAAGAGATATCAACAACTTAATTAGACCTGATGTGTCCTCTCTCTGGTTACTGGCATATGCCCAGTTAACTTTTATAGGCTGCCCAAACCTGCAAACTACATATCAGTATATAGGAACAGCCGAACAGGAAACATATACACATTACAAAACAAGCTATAAAAATGCTTCTCACAGATGCCTTCCATTAAGAGTCACAATAGCAAGAGCAGCTGATCTGCGATCAAAGTAGTCCACGAAACCGTAGGATGACTGCATAACATGAAAGAATGCACCAGTATAACCAGGAGAGGGGAACCATTAAGAAGGAAAGGCGGCAAGTTTTGTGATGAAAACATACCTTCTCCTTCCGAATGAGCTTGCAACCTTCAATAGGACCAGTACTTGAGAAAACCTCCTGAAGAAGTGGGTCTGTAACCTGTGGGTGAACATTCCCAACATACCTGCATTACCCCATAGATGAAAGTTGATTAAACCAACGATACACTTGTGTAACATAATGATATGAAGTAATAAACACAAGCATCAAATGGCATACATAAAACTGTGAGAAAGTAAACATGAGTAATCATTCTTATATTGCAGTAAAAGAGAGAGGGTCTATTTCCGTGCAAATTACGATACTGTTGATATACAAAATTAATGATGCCAACATAGGCAGCAATTAAACTTTTCCCATGTTAAAAAGAGACAAGTTGAACCTCATTCAAAGGAGTAAATAAAATTAAGGCAAAGGTAGACAGAAAAATTCAAAAAGAAAAAGAGAGGAAAAAAGAAAAAGAAAAATCTGTATGACACTCACACACTGCGGCAAGTACTTGAATCAAACCCAGGAGGCAGATTTCCACTCAAGATGGGCTCTATCTGCAAAATAAAATTGTAAAGAAACAAGAAAAGGGAAAAAAGGGCCAAAAACAAAATATCTTAGCTACTACTAACTATCTAAGATATAAAACTAACCACGTATTGGGAGAAAAACTCACTGAAACCTTGCAAACACATTTCAAGTACGGTATATTGGCTAATCATAGGAAAGCATAATTGTCAAATGAAGTTTTGGATTGGTCTGCTTTTTTTATGGGGTTGTTTTATGTTGGGCCGACATAATGAGGATTGAGGAAATATAGTTAGCTTGTGGTTCATCCTCAACTTGTAGCCTTTGATTGCATGGAATAGGGCAAAGGATTCTATAAACCTGAACCGAGTGGTGAAACCAATGCTATGCTAAGACGAGTTGGGTTGAGAAAGCCAATGCATAGGAGTCAACAAATTGAATCGCAATAGGAAGCATAAGAATCTGACAAATTCGACAATCATGGAGGAAGGAATGATAGAGAACATTCCAATCTCTCATTTCATTTCCATCCAGACCAAGGTCACCATACCTTCACATTACTCTCCATAATCTATTCATGACACGCTCTCCAATTCGCGTTGCTTGTTTCCTTCCTTACAAGAACGAAAACTACCTGAAAAGTTTCTTTGCGTGGAAGCAAGAGAGCGGCTTGATAGTTTGTAAATGCTTGCCCACATGGCTTCAATCCATCTTTTTTGGGAAACACTAAACCTCTAATATTGGTTGTCATCCTTAATGAGCCGCAAAGTGTCAAACCACTTTCCATGCATATCTCAATAACGAAAACTTACATGTATGTCGAATGGGCCCATCAATAACAAGAAAACTTAAAACTTGACAATTTCAACAGGTTGGCAGACTTCTTCAATCATAAAGGAACCAGCGATTAAGACGCTTATCCGAAAGAACAGAGATAAAATGACTATAACAAAACAAAAAATCACCCCCTATAGCATTAAACATGAACGAAAAAATCCTTTTGTAAAACCTTTTGTCCAAGTCACCAATTACCCTGAACCAACCCCGAAAACAAGAGATTCAACAGGGTATATTCCAGTGGATTGATGTTCAGGAAAGTGAAACAATATTAATTCTCAGACCCACGTTCATACATAAAACAGAGTTTCACTAGCACCCGCGCATTGTTAACATAGAATAATCAGATGGCAAAGAACATTCCTTTTTGGCAAGAACCTAGTCCAGCCTTTGATAGATGAAATCACTACCAACTTTGTAATAGTACCATCAGTTAAAAAGATAATGCTCACAATACAGAGTGATAATGTTATTGCCTCAGAGATTTTCCTTAACTTGAAACACTCCTTAACCATTATGTCAAAAGCAGTCTGAATTAACCCCTTGGAAAGTTGGCGGGGTGTGAGTATTAACCACGATTCCCTATAATGCCCAAGCCTCCTTTTTCTTCCCGTGCTTAAGCTATATCTCTATCAGCACATTACAAGTCGCGGGAATCATCTTGAATTGTCTATCAAGCAAGGTCTTGTACAATTGCATAGCTTCTGTTTCCCTCCCTCAATTAAAAAACCAATCCATAAAATGCTGCATTCCACCATCCCATTGTCTACCAAACATTGAAAACCCTCTCTTTCAACTCATTGAAAAGGTCCATTGGCCTTACCCAAATTCAGGAGCCCTAAAATCAAATTATCGTAAACTTGGGAATCCGCTCTTGGCCCTTACTCAACATTTCTCTAAGTAACTCAACAGCTAAATAAGGACACCCGTTTAACCAAAATAAAACTAAGACTGAACTCTTTCACCTCTATTTCTCACGCTATCTCATCAAACAGGAAAGGAAAACCCAAAACCGTAACGATAAAGGGATAAGCTCCATTGGAATATATATCAAAACAGTAGATTTATCAATCAAAACACAACAGATGAAAGACAAAACAACTTTTAATTCACGGGGAAAGACACAGTAGTAGTAAAAAAAAATTCAATTCAAGTATTTGGGCACAAAAAACAAAATAGGGCAAAGGAAACGAACCTGGGGAGGGGGAGCCAAAAGGCCGGGGTGGTAGAGAGATTGCTGCATCAACGCCTGCTGCTGCTTCAGCCTCTGCTGCTGCTGCTGCATCATCGTCACAGACAGCTATGTATTTATATGTAGAGAGAGAGAGAGAGAGAGAAGGAGGGGGAGATAGGGTTTCGATTAAAGGCACGGGTGGAGAAAGGAAGGGGAAAAGGGAAGGGAAAAAAATACTAAAGAGGGAAGGAAAAAATTGGGAAAAAAAAAACCCTCGAAGGGGAGGGGTGAAAGAAGAAGAAAAGAAAATATAGAAAGCGTAGTGATTCCTAGTGGAGATGAGCGAGAGAGAGAGAGAGCGCGATGCGAAGAAGATGATATAGTGGACGGGGGGGGGCTAGGCTTCAGTGCATCCGGTTGCACGTGTAGTCAGGGCCTTCTGCGATGGGCCTTTGGGCTTTCTTACTTGGGCTGGGCTAGTCTCTGGCATGGAATTATTTCTGGACTGAACCCGTCCGAATCCGTGGGAACCAAGATCTGTCGGGCCCGAATGTGGAAGGTCCGTTTCATCGCGTCGCCTAACCTAAGATCGGTTAAAGTAGTATAATCTAGAGGCTGCTCGTTGGTTTTAGGTTGGAATCGTCTCGGAAATCTAACAACCCTACTACGGCCAACTTTGTTGATGGAGTGAAGAAAACTATGATGCTCGTTTTCTGTAACGGAAAAAACACCTAGTTGCGGGCAGTGGCGGATCCAGGATTTACCTCGCGTGGGGACACATTATACTAATAACCTTAAGCAAAAATCAAAATTAAGCTCAAAGACACAAACTATGGAAAATTGAATTGTAAATTTCATTCATTGGGTAAACACCAGGTAAGGAAATGAAGGCCTAATTTTTCCAAACAATCAAGAATAAAAAGTCCTAAATTATGTAGCCCCAAATTAAAAGTCCTTTCAATGTTACTTTTGTTGTGTAGCCTCAAATTTAATTGATGATTTGTGAGGAAAATGGAGAGGTGACGGGCGACGACCACCGAGATGAGCGACCGGCAACGAAAAAGTAAATTAAGCGTCAAACGAGCTCTCCCCGTTGAGTTTTCTGTGTGGGTTTCTCGTTCTCCCACTCATTTTTGCCAAAAAAAAAAAAACTAATTTTTACATAAAAAATAAACTATAATTTTTTATTTTTTTTTAAAAAAGGGGATGGGTTGGGGTGGGGGCATGTGACCCCACGTGCCCTTTACTCGGTCTGCCCTTGGTTGTGGAAGAACATTTTTTTCTTTGGGGAAATGACGGTCCAGGACGTGTTTTGATAAATAATATCCGTCAATGACATTTTCAGCATTAACAAATGTTCTCAACATGTCCTTGACGGACAGTAATTATCAAAACACGTCCTGAGCCGTCATTTTCTCTTTTTCTTTTCGTTTCGGCTTTTCGTGTGGGAACTTGTCTCTAACATGGGGGTAATGCAGACCCGTATTGGGCCAGTATTTAACGAATCAATATGGTACGGACCGTTGTGAGCAGTTAGTTACCCTTCAAGATGAAAGGGTAAAGATGTGCATTTGAGTCCTCTCTACATTAGAGATTAGAGGCCCATTCGATAGGCAGTAGTTGCACATTAGAGGCCCAGTCAATTTGCTGTACTTGCACATTAAAGGCCCAATAGATTGGCAGTGAGCAGTGGTTCTTTAGACATGCTGGGCCAATTAATTTCCACAAACGTGCTCTTACATGACGTGGGTTTCATATATGTGTGGGGTCCACCCCGTATAAGAAAGGCGTTACAAATAAAAGTTGCATTGAAAAATTCCTCGTTTATCAGAAGTTTTGTCGATTGTTAATTCCAATAACTCTTAACCAATCGAGGTATGCGTAAACGATTCAAGCGCTAAAAAATATACTTAATATTACACACGTCAAAAGAAGGTAGAATGACACACCTAGGGGTTGCCCTAGTTGTTCGGACATATACCCAGACTTTGGGAGTACTCCTCAAGGTCGGGTTCGATTTTCCACATGGTGACTTGGTGAGTACCCTGAAGTAAGTGGGGGGTCGTGACTGATGTGGCCGAGCTAGCTCTCCCGTAAGTTTAGGTTGCACAATCGGGTCCATTTAGTAGCGTGATGTCAATAGAATGTTAGGTGATGAGAACTCCATGCCCTTTGATAATCCAATACGTTACCCTAAATGGGCAGGCCAATGTACATAGACGAAAAGCATTTTTGGCCCATCCCCTGACCACTTAAAAGTTAAAAAGACACGGTCGGCCGGTAAGGCATGTAATGATATAAAGTACTCCCTCCGTCCCATAATGTTTGTCCGGTCCGTAAAACGAGGACGTAAAAATAATACAATTTTTACAAGAAAAATTCAAATTTTTTTCAACAATTCATTAGATATCGATGAGTTCTTGTAATTTATGAAAAAAGTTTGAATTTTTTATTAAAAAAAATGCATTATTTTTAAGTCTTCGTTTTGCGGACCGGACAAACATTTTGGGATGAACGGAGTAGTATTTTATGAGAACCACATGTTCGGATCAATTTACACGCATTCTGAATCATATAGTTCATTAGTGGGGTTCCTATTTAAAGTCTATGAACTGACCCCAACGGAGTTGATAGACGTTACGAAATAGCAAACCTTTAAGTCCCAGATCATGACCATCAGGGCAATCCCTTCAGGTTACGAATAGATATTTCTTTGTAGCTCTCTATTATAATATGAACAAACAAGTGAGAGAATAAGGTGTACTCCCTCCGTCCATTTTTTAGAGTTCAGTATTCCATTTTTGGTTATCCCTGAATAAATATCTATTTTGTAAAGTTAGTGGGTAAAAGTTGGTGAATTTTCCATTTTGCCCCTGAAAGTAGATTCCATTTTGAAAAGTTAGTGAGTACAAATATAATGATGATGTTTCCATAGAAGGTAAGGAGGGAAAGTGGAGGTAAAAGTTGATGTGAAAAGTGTAATAATGATGTCTTTTTAATAAGTTGAAATTACGAAATAGGACACTTAAAAAAGAACGAATGGAGTATAATTTAAGAGAAAAAGAGTGTTAATGACTTGGTTCATGTCGGGAGTTAATCTCTTATAACTCTCACTGAGAGTGACACCAGCAGACTTTGTATTTCTTACTTTTTTTAGGTAAAGTAGAGAATCAAATCTTGAAAACAGCCCTACAATTAGGTATTAGCCCAGGTATTATACCATACATTAGGGTATTTAAAGTACTCCATATTTCTATTTCGGCTGCGTTCTTTTGAACTTAACTTAAATTTAAAATTTTTGTCCTCAATTGATTTTTTTTTATATTTGTTAGTTTTGCGCCAAACTTTTGTGAGTTATTGATTCGTCTCGACGAGAAGAATAGGAAAAGTTAATCTTCTTTACTTTTACCCAAGTATTTTGAAAAATAACCACTTTTTAGCGCAAAAAAAATGACTTTTTTTTTGTTGCTAAAAGGTGATTCTTTCTCAAAATACTAGAGTAAAAGTATTAAAAAAAAATCCAATTCATCTCGTCAAGACAAATCAATAACCCACAAAAATTAACGCAAAACTAACAAATACAAAAAAAATCAAATAAAGACAAAATTCTCAGATTTAAATTAAGTTCATAAGAATGCATCCGAAATAGAGATAAAATACCTACCGTTGCTGTAGTCTATAGAGGTGAGGGAAAAAGTGGTTGGATGAAGTTCAAAAGACAACATTTTGAATAGCCATTTTACATTTTATTGGTGCACTTGCTCTAAACTCATTAGCATATATGGTCTTCTCGATTTCTTGAAACAAAAACAAAGGAGTTAAATTGAAAAGTCAATTGACTAAATAAGAACAAACTCCCAAGTTTTGCTTTTGAAGATTCAATGATGGCTATGTCTAATGTCTTACTCTTCCCAAAAAGAAAAAGAAAAAATTGATGGCTATGTAGGGTTTCAGTCTTTATTTTCCTTCATTGACAGCTATAAGGACAAGTCTCATTTGAAAAGTCCAAATGTGGAATTAAACCAACTACATAACATGGTAATTATTTTATCTAAATTTGTTTTCTTGACATTTGAATATGTGTAGACAAGCCTAAGGAGAGGTTCTAAGGTCATCCACAGGGGTATAATTAAAAAAGGATAACCAAAAGTTGGCACATCAGCTTTTAATTATTCACTTAAGATGTTGTTAAGCTTCACAATGGTCACTTCTTGTTCATAACCAAAATAAGGGTCCACTACAATTTCACTCTCTCTCTCTCCCCCTCTGTTTCCTGTCATTCACTTCCCTCCATTTACGTTTTTTTAGGCAAAAATATATTGATTCCCTCTTTTAATTTTGGAAAAAAATCAGTGATTTTCTTCCCTCCTATTATGATTTTTTTTTGGAGAAAAAAAATAAAAACGAGAAAGAGAGTGAAATACTTTAATCCGGCGATGATGGATTGAATTGTAGATGATCGAGAAATATGAGCTTCACTTTTTGAGGGATAGAAAGAAAAATAGTTTGTGGGTGAAGTGAAGAAGATATAGAGTAGGCGAAGAAGAGAAGACAAAAATACCAATTGAAACACGCGTGTATACAAATTTTGAAACTAGTTAACTTATGTGGTGTGTAGTCCACAAATTTTGATTATTGAAAAATGTTGCTAGTTTTGGTTATCCAAAGCCCAAAGTTTGATTATTTTTAAGAATGTTACTAAATTTGATTATACCATTCGTCCATTGGTAGCCGTCTTTTGCACCAACATTGTTAATTTTAAAAACAATAGGCTTTTGATTATACCACTATGGATGGCCTCAGCAAGAATAGTGATGGTTCATGGAATCATATAATCCCATTAGCATACCTAAAAGTGTTCTGAAATACTATCATATTTTGGAAAACGCAAAAGTGCTATGGGTACACCGATGGTGTACGTCATACGTACAATGCCTATGTGGCAATTGACTTGGTTAAGTAATGGAGCCCCACCTCCTCTGTTTGCAATTCACGGGTACACCGATAGTGTACACCATACGTACAATGCCTATGTGGCAACTAACTTGGTTAAGTAACAGGGCCCTACCTCCTCTATTTTTGCAATTCAGGCAGTGTACATATGGCGTACATTTTGAACTGCAAATAAAGGAGGTGGGGCCTCATTATTTAACCAAGTCAATTGCCACATAGGTAAGGTACATCTTGTGTACACCACCGTCGCACTTATAAAGGGAGATCATTTTTAGGATTATTAATGTAAGCACCGTAAACAACCAACCATGACAGTGGTGAAGATCACAAATAACCATTTTGGCAGACAATGGCGACCAATCACTAGAAACAACTTTTTCTCATTCCATATATTGACTCTACAGAAAACATTCACTTGTATTGAGATCTCAAAACTCAGCTAAAGGATATGTGAATAAAAAGCAATTAGGTCGAAAGAAAGAGATTCCAGTTGTGAGATAATCTTTTAAATGGTCTCTAGAATTGAAATAATATTTCAAAGAAGAGTATTAAAACATCTGGAGTTTCTTTTCGTATATTGTACGACTGATCAATTCGCTAGGACCATGATTTTTCAATTCTAAGAACATTTTTTAAGAAAAAAATGACAGAATAATAGTCAATCATGGTCCTAGCAAGAAACATATTCTAAAAAAACTAGAGTTTCTTTTCATATAAGATATGACGGATTCGTTTTCGTAGGATCACGGTTGGCAATTGTTTAATCGTCTTTAAGGGAAAACCATTGCTAAAATTGAAATCATATTAAAAAAGGAACATTTTTAAAAATTAAAGTTTCTTTCCTTGTATTGGAGTATGACAAGCCCATTCGCGATGACAATGATTGATTAATACTAGTACTATGTCTTTTTGACTGAAATACTACTAATTTTGCTTCATCATCTTTCACTATGTGAAAATAAAATTCTTACAGTAATTTTTTCCCCTTTCACGAAAACAAGATCCCAAAAATCTAGGCAAGTTCTGTACACCTTCTCTTCTGTCAATGTTTGAAAGCAATGTTGCTTACTTTCTTTCCCATTTCTGCTATTATTCTTTGCACTTTTTTCAGCTTTAACTCAACAAAAATGTTAGGATACACGCTCGAACCATGAAAATGTCCATGAAAGGAAACGAATGGTCCAAATTCATTCCCTATCATGAACATTTTCATGCTTCGAGTGTCATGTATTATACTACTTCAACTCAAAAATCAACAATGTTTTGTCTAGGTATCCCAAAAGGGTACCTCGAAAATACCCCAAAATGAAAAATCAATGGTCCAGATTCACTTTGAAATGAATTATTGTCCGGGGTATTTTTGGGATACATAGAATTATTGTTCTAGCAAGTAGCAAGTCATACACTAAGAAATTCCTGTCCAAACGTTGCCTTTGCTCAATATTTTTG
>JAOTQK010000018.1:22403128-22416434 GCA_025642025.1 Rhododendron ferrugineum
CTTAAGGGGTTATAGAATTTAGAAGTGGACTTATGGGGTTTGGAATATGGTACAGTGGACCTAGGGAAAATTCTCCCTATATATAAATACACTCTCTTGATTAATGAGTTGTTGTTGTGTCAATTCAAGATTTTGGTTGCTTTTCGAATTCTTAAGTTGATTGTTTGATGTTTTGGTTGCTTATTGGCTGTTTGCTCTAAATGAAAACGAAATGTTGTTGGTGAGGAATATCAACACAAATAAAGTATTGCCAATGACGTATGTAATGTTGAACTCTAGTGGTTGGTTTTCCAATTTTCTCGCATGGGCTGAATACCCTTTTAAGTCAAATAATGTGAGTGTGGAAGAGCGAGCGTGAAAGCGTCCTCCGAATACATCAAACAAACTACTAAAGTTTATACGAGCGAGGATTGGGAGCGAAGGGCCCTGCTGAAGGATTATGTGACTAAGACTACCCTTGTGAATTAGAGACTACCCTTGGGAATTAGTTAAGATTCAGAGACAAAGTAAGAACTGAGATGACAATCTCACTCCTCTCTTGTTTGGGAAATTTTTCTTTGACGTAAATGACATGCAATCATACTGGTTCGTCCGTAACAAGAATACATGTTTAACGGGTCCACCACTAAACTATAAATTCATGTATTCTTTTGTTTCCCACCAACATGAATTTGAGGTCCACCCATACTTCAACCAAATATCATGTGATCGTTCCGGAGTCAATTTTAATTCACTCCCAAATGGTTTTTAATTTAATAATTAAAATTCCATTTTATCCAACAATGCAATCATACTGGTTCGTCCGTCGGCTGAGCTGTAGGAATGTTCTTGGTATTGTTTTTACGGTGCGTATTCTCTTGGCATGTAAATTGTCAAGTTTAATCAGTTATTTGTATACATATACCAAAATTTGAGAAAATACTGTAATTCTTGGGTACATGATTTTGGTTCAGTTCTATAATGCTCCAAGTAATGAGTACCAGGCAAAGCTGGTATTGAAGCCTCTATCCTGTGATCGTAATTGGAAGTTCATGTATGAGCCTTTGCGTCATGAGGTGCGAGTTCTTTCCAAGAAGATCCCAGTCACAAAGTTTCTAAATCTGCAGGTTTGATACTCTCTCTCTCTCTCATGAGTCACGGAAATCGATTATGGTAGTTTTTGTAATCTTGAACCCTGGAATGGATGAAATCTTGTATAAGGGTTCAGTCGTTTAATAATGCAGGTCGGGGTGGGCCATAATTATCAGTTGCATGCAATTGGATGGAAGTGGAAGCTTACTACTTGTTTCGGGGGAGACGGTGTATCTAGAATCCGGAATAAAACATCTCGGCGGCTTTTGGGTTCGGGAGTGCGATGGGTTTGGATGGCGTGGGTCTTTGGTCTCCTCTGTGTCTGGTGGTTTTGGATCTCGGCCTTGACAAGGGCGTCTTGTGGTGGTGGTGGGTTGCTTGTTTGGAGGTGGTGGCTGTCAGAGGTGTGCGGTGGTAGTGGTTACTGATTCTGTTTTGGATAGGGATTAGGGGCGTGGGTCTGGGCCTGACTTTTTGGGCTTGGCCTGGCCCATTTACTTTTGAACTGTATTTTCACATCTAGGCTATTTATGCCCGTTAGGGGTGGGCTCGTCTCAATGGGTGATTCCATGATTGGTTTCTTGCCAATCTTGGGTTTGGGTATCGGGTGGACAAAGGATTATTCTTAGATTTAGGAATTGTTTTGTTCTTAGATTTAGGGATATAATGTCATCATCCCTTTTCCTGTAATCTTAGTAACAATTTCAAAGATTATAAAATTTATTTGTCGTTCAAAAAAAAAACCACATAACTGATGTACTGTTTATTTGACAGGGCTGTGGGCACAGGGGAGCCGTTGTTCAATATGAACTCAGGGCGCTTGCAAGCATCGCTTGACCGCATTGAGACAATTTTGACCCAAACAACATCATGAGGAATTGTCAAAAAAAGAAAAAGAAGAAAACAGGTCGGCTTATCCTTTGATTCCTTCGAATTGCTTTCCTTCTTTGTCTTTGTCTTTGTTTAGTTTCTCAAAGATTGTTTTGTTAGTAGATCTGCTGATTTATTTGTTCTCTCAATGATTGACCTTAGTTCTGTCTCTATGACTATTTTGTGGATCATTCAATTTGAATGGGAAGTATGTATCATTTTGATAGTCGGAAAACAAAGCCGATTCTATCTCCTCAACACTTAAGATTGATGGGTGGACTTTATCTGACCGAATTGGACTATTTTCATAATACTCTTCCTTATCCAACATTTGGTAATTGGATAGGACGGGTTTTCAATCCCGACCAACTATCATAATACTACATAGGGAGTATGACAATCCCCTTGGAGGCGTTTAGTTTTGGGGGATAACGGTTATTTGCTTTGGATCCAAACATGTCGTGTTATCAAACAAGGCCAATGCGGCATCCAGAATTGCATACAGCTATATTTTGACAACATTAAAATATCATCGTATCTTTTCAAGCTTTTGATTGATCAAAGTTTGGAAAAAAATAGGAAGCTTTCGATTGATCAACTTTTATGTTAACATCACTATTCTTCTTACAATTGCTTTTATACCACACAATGAGCAGGAACCTTGCAGGAACTAAGGCATTATCCCGGAAGCTTAACATGCACGCGAGTGGAAGGAGAACGATCGCACTTGGATTTGTCATTTCATTCCTTTGCAGTCTTTAAGATATGACATTACAACCATTGATGGAATTCACATGAACTGAAGATCGTAATTACGTCAAAACCGTTTCTACACCGAGCGCAGTTTATGAAGTTTAAAGAAAGACACCCTTGTTTGAAATGGGTAAATTGCGAAACTTGCAAGCGTAGTTATGTTATTTGGGTTTAGGTTTTTCTGTCCTATTTTTAACTGGACTTCTGTACTATGGAGAAGTCTCTTGATGAAAGATGGGTTTTCTCCTCTTAAGCTATGCCCAATTGGAAGAATTGTGATGCCTTTTGCGATGGTTGAATGTTGATGGCTTTGAGATGGATTGACACTGGAATGAGTTCTTGCTCCTTAAATTCAGCAGCTCTTTTATCTATTTCTATTTACCTGTTAAAGTAGCTGGCTAATTGTATTTATTTCCGCAATTAATTACTCCTTGGACCATTGGTTTGCGTAATTTCCTACACAAATGGTACAGCTGCTATTTATAAAGGGAGATCCTCGATCATAGGAGAGATTGTTCAATGCTCTTGGAGTACCTCAACGTGGTGGCCCAAGCTCCTACACCAGACAATCAAGAGAGATCCGCCCAAATTGGTCTTAGACCAGAGTCTACATATGATCGTGTAGTGATGGAGGAGCCTGAGGCACCTCGTGGTAGAACAAACTCGTAGAGCTGCGAGCTTGCTTTTTTTATTTGACGCTTAACTCCATCAGAGAGAGAGAGAGAGATCATTGTAAGATATAAGAACCTTAATTAATAGTTGGATCAATGATGAAATATTTTTCTTATCGGATCAACTTCAGGAGAGAATGTATATACAGTAAACAGTTTAAAAACTTGCTGAGATCTAAAAGAAATTTTTTAGAAACTACTTAAAATGGAAACCTAAAATAGTGGGCATTTATTATTATTATTATTTTGTCATTCGTTAATTCTAATATACTCTATCCTAAGGGATTTGAGGAGGGAGATGAATGCTTACGGGGATCGAACCCTGGCCATGTGCATAGAAATATTAAAGTGCACTTCACCCCATGTGCATCAACTGCACTTCACCCCACCCTCGAGTGCAATTTTGTTCGCCCTCCTTAAAAGAGGGTGAACATTACCCTTTCTATTATTGGTTGAAATAATATGAACTCCACCACAAAGTAATGTCATGTTTACCATACAATACGCTTTTTGGTAAGCATGACATCACTTTGTGGTGTGGTTCACATCATTTCAACCAATAAGAAGGAAGGTAATATTCACACCCTTGTAACAACCCGGATAGTCAAGCACCACGATATTAAAAAGACCACAATCTGTCTTTTATTCTAAAAACTATACTACAATTTACAACTATCTCTAAAGTAAATAAACAACCACCACTTTCGCAGCAATTCAGACAAGCTCGCACCACCGGCACCTGCCGCCCTAACGAACCTGCGAGCTGGAGTTCCAAAGGACCACAGGAGTGTGTGAAACATAATAACTTATACAATATCAACACTAAAATAACTGCACAACACCAACCACCACGTATTAACACCAACCATGAATATAACACATTTCACATAAAATGGAACCACATATCCGGTCCTCCTCAGTATATGACGGGTGACGTACCACCTCACCAGCCTCACCACAACGCATTGGTCAACATGTCTTTTGGTATAGCTTATTAGCTTAGTCACCCCGTCACATACCAAACAGTTCCACGACATATAGTCACCGCACATAACACGACCAACAAGAACCCAACATTAATATTATACAAGAATCACGTATCTCACACTCACCCTCAAATCACCTTGAATATTGCACCTAAGTTCATCTCCAGAAGCATTTGCTATAGTTTCGGTTCTCTTGTTTCAGTTTGGCTTTATATTCATTCATACAATTGCTAAGCAACCTACACCTATCACTAGCAGCACACACACACCCAACAATAGCTCCACGTGCACCTCCTTGCCAAACATATCAACTCTTATATCTATTCATTTTTGTTTCATAAAAGTTAATTCCACAAAACAAGCCAAACCAAACTCTTCATACCCACTAACGATAGAATATGTTTTCTTATAAGAAATAGCTCTTTTTTTTCTTTTTTCTTTTTTTTAAGTACAGGGTATTACAAAGAGGGTGAACAAAACTCAACTCTCCCACTCCCACTCCACTAGCATTTGTTAACATTGAAGACCTAATTATATCCTGGACTAACTAATGCAAAGTAGATGAGTATGGTACCTTCAATTGTTGTCCAAAGACGGTGAATCCTTATGAGGATGCTGGCTGATTGATACTTATTACTCCCTCCGTCCGGATTTAATAGTTCCTAATTCAATTCTAACCGGATAAAAAATGGGAGTATATCTTTAATTTCGTAATGAATTTTATATCAAATATGGATCTTGTTTTGATAGATCTCAATTAGTTCTATAAGACAATATTTTCAAAATTACATAAAATATTATAAGAAATTATAAGATATAATCGATTGAAAAGTGACATAAACTCTCAAAAAGAACTATTAAATCCAAATGGAGGGAGTATTTTGATAATAGTACTGTAGTATATTTTGAGCCAGATTACATGCAGGTCAAGTTGTTAATTGATGGGGACTCAATTCCACCATCACATGTGTATGTACGTTAGAGGAAAAGTAGGATCGGAGCTGGCAGCTGGGAACACCACCTTGCTCGGTTTGGATTTTGAGGAAATTTTTTAAAAGTAATAAATAAAGAGAGAGAAAATTTGTTTGCAACTAAGCAGAAGTTTTGAAATCCAAAACGAACAAAATATCTAGAAGCCAATGATATCCCATTATTACCTGATACTCCAGTCATCCCTTCACCAGAGGCCCACTCCAACAAGAGGCAAACCGTTAATTGGATTCGTACTGTAGTAGTTAATTTTTGTTGACAGTCTTTACTGGAAGTAGCCAAAAAGAAATTGAAACCCAAATCGATTCAGATTTATCTTTCTTCCTGTCAAACTATTTCAGGTCATAAGGGTTTCATTTTTCCTGCTCTAGCCCCCCCTCCCTAAAATGGAGATCCACAGACCTTGTTTCTTCAGGATTTCAAGCTATGGGATGGAGAAACATCACAAACTTCAACCCTTCTCTTCCTCCTGGAAAATGTAAGTCAAATTCCATTCAGTTCCTTTTGCCTGGTCAAATTTGGGGAATTGGGTTTTCTTTTTCTACTCCTCCCTTTCACCTAATTTTGATTGTTGAGGTTTTTATGTTCCCAAAATGGGTATATGACCGATTGTTGAGTTGAGCTTTTCCTTAACAAACAGGACACTGAATTGCAATGCTCCACTGACAAGAAACACACCAGAATCATCAGTAGAACATCAGAAAATTTCAGTCCCACAATTAAAAACAGCCAGTCCATCAAATCTCCAATTAAACCGACCATTACACCGACCCCGGCCGTCGTATCAAGAATCCTCCATTCAAGGGGATAGAATTGAGTTTGGAGAGTTTGTGGTACGAGAGGCCTTAGGGGAGGAAGAACTTTGGGTAAATAGCTTAAAATCTCAACCATATATTGTAGCATTTCTAATGGTGCTTGCTTTTAGCTCTTTTCCTAATTTGTGGTGGCCGCTGTTTTCTTTTTCTGTTCTTTTTTGTTTTTCTGGATAGGCAGTAGCACGGCTTCGTGCGGAAACTTGCTGGGACGATCGGCCAAGTGACCGGTACGGGTTAAATATGAAAATTCTCCTCTCAAGCAGACAAGCACACATTTGAGAGTGGCATTATCATATTTTGGTTAGATGGTTTTGGAACTTGTCAACTGGTCAATTTTGTTTCCTGGCTCGAGCTCCTTCATTAGCGAAGGAACTGATGAGCTTTAATGAGCCAAGTTTGAGCTGTTCATGTGTAAATCGATTTGTTTGCAACCCTAATTACCATCACTCATTCTGGATGTGCCAAACATTACAGGTATGTAGAGAATTTAAAGAAGAAACTAGCAGAGCAGGTACGCCTATGATGACATCGTTTCTTAATTGTCGATAACACATTGCAATATACATGATGCATATGTAAATCTTGGTATTTATCTATGTAGACTTTTGATTCATTAAAACGGGAAAGCAAACAGTTATGCAGTGATTTCCTCATTGTGACGGTATGGATTTCTTCTTCCGAATCACATTTATGCTGCAATTTTTTTTTGTTATCTTTCTATATGTTTCTTGCAAGGATTGGTTTGTTTAATTTCTAACAATCATCTCTGAAAGAATCTATCAAAGAAGTTTCTTATTCTGTGTTTCTACGTTGATAGGTAAAGAAGGAAGAGAGTAATGTGACAGATGATGTATTGAAGAGTGTAGTCGGAACCTTAGCTTTGAGCATCGATTACATGTCGAGTGGACAGACCTTTCCTGGGGTAAAACTTTTGGTACTAACGTATGAATCTTGATTTCTTCCATTTAATTGATCAAACCAGAAGAATAACTCGCGGGGGGGAGGTGAGATTGTTATCTCCAAGTCATTTTCCCATTCGCTTCGTGCTTTTTTTTTTGGGTACCGACACAGCCATCTTATAGTGGGACCCAGTAACCCTCAGACAAAGGGAATGGGTGCTCAGCTGACTGGAGAGAAGCCCATCGTTCATTTAGTACTTTTGTTGCCTGAAATTGGAATTATGGAATTATATGGTTTCACAGGAACGGGTGAAACCTCCTGTCTACCACGACCCTGTCGAAACGGAACAAATCGGATACGGTCACATTGATGACCTTTGTGTTGCAAAATCAGCTCGCCGCCAGGGGATTGCAAGCAACATGTTGCTTTTTGCTATTAATCTGGCTAAATCAGATGGTGAGACTATTAAGCATTAGTCCTTCTAAGATCCTTGAAGTGTCAATACCATGACAAAACTACACAATTTTTCTTTCTGAATCAGATTTTTCGTGTCAGGAGCAAAACGAGTGTATCTGCAGGTTTACAAGAGTAACAAACCAGCCCTAGAACTTTACCGAAAGATGGGATTTGAGGTATTACTGTTATAGTTGCTTTGTGTTTATTGCTTCAGCCGGCAACCCAAGATCTTCTCTCCCCAAGATCTTTGTGTCCATGTCCCAATGCACTTCTAAGGTGCACGATTCTGCCAAATTTGCATGATTCGAGATTTGAGCCATATTTTTTGGTCAGAAGTGCATTGTGACACAAAGCACAAGGATTGTGAAGAAAGGATCTATGACCGTAATTTGGCCGCATATTTTTCACATGGTGGGATTCCAGTCCCCAACACCTGCTCCTTTATGTGTCAGCAACAATGTGGCAAAATCCATCATAAATGCCAAAAAGTGTGGTTGACGAATTTTCAAACAGTCAATCTCGATTCGAACCATGAACTAAGCCAAATCTCTACTCTTGCTATCAGGTGGTCGAAAGGGCTACCGCTCAACTTGCAAAAAAGAAAGCTTGCTTGCTTTGCTTCGAATGGTAGAGCTCATTCGGCCAAAATCCCCGTGTATTGGTTGTATTTGCAAATATTTATTGTACAGACAGAATGTAACAGTAACCATAGAGCTAGATATTACACAACAAAAAGCTCATACATTTTCTTTCCAAATTTTGAGCTCTGCAATTGAGTCATTTGTCCAACAGGAATTCTCATGCTCCAAGGCTGGTCTGATTCCCAGTTGGCATGATATAATTGTTCATCAAACCTTCTGCATTGAACAAGAAGCAAAATATGGGCATTTCTGAATCTTTGCATAAGCTGAAAATAATGGTCTATAATTTTGAGTAATTATCCATTACAAAACAAAATGTTATATGAGCACTATCCAAAAAGCTGCTGTGCCACGGCCACCGAAATATCAAAAGTGCCCAGCTGAACAAAACACGTAGTATCAGTTTTGCATTTTGCAAGGTTTGCATTTTCCCATTACAAAAAAGAGGGAATACACTAGACTGAGATAGGTCTTCACAAAATGGGGAATTTAGCACTATTCCGCGTGGAATGACAACCACAAGGCCAAAATCCGTGTCACTCAAGAAGGTACAGAAGAATAATGCAATGGTCCTCCTAGAAAATCAGGCACCTTAAGATTTTCTAATATCGGGGTCTCCAATCCGATGATCTGCACATGAGGATTTGAGTGGCCATCCAGAAATACGTTGGTTATCTGCAATGAATAACGCGCATTACATTACAAACATTGGAAAACATAAAACAAGAGGGAGGAAGAAAACAGTAGTATATAATCCATGACATTGCTAACAATAAGCAACACGGACAGTGGAAAACTGCAGCTTAAGGCCACACACAGAGAAGTCCTCAACGGATTTATCAGACAATAAATATGATATCAGGTATAACTATAATCCATTGGTACTCGGTATTTTTTTACAGCTCCAATCTATCATTATGCATGTTAAAAACATGTTACTATATTCCACCACCATAGAAAACAAGAAACCAGAATATCCAAGTCCAAGAGATACCCATCAAGCTTCTACTTATCAAATGTAAAAGCATAGCTCGTCCAACAAATGAGGTAAATGATCATTCTTCACTACTGTACAATTCCAAAGACCCTGATTTTCAACTGCTAAAATTCAAAAAACCAAGAAATGGATCATCGAATGTCACAACTATGGTGCAAAAGACATGCCTTTACTCGATGTTTGGTCCCGAAATAGCAGCCATGCTCTTTCATGGCTGGCATATAGATATATAATGCCAGGTGCCAGCACTTGCTTGTGCCAAGAGGAAATTAAACAAGTAATCCACAAATGGATTCAGTTTTGCAGCAAACCTTATTTCCCAACAGGTATACGATTTACAGAAAATGATTCTTCATGGTGAAATTCATTCATTGAACAAGTCCTAGATTTTATTTGGCAGAACCAAGCAAAACAGCATAAGTAACATGAGTGAGATGATTCTATCGCGTATGCCTACCTGAGTACATCCAAACAATTTGAGCACTTTCAGCGATAAGCAGCTATCCACTATCAATCCTAGAGCCTCGTCTGGCAGATTACGACACCCTGATAAATCCAAGCTAAGCAACTTTGCCGAACATCTGGCAAGTGATACAGCAGTGTTGTAACTGACCTGCAGGAAATCATATACACCATTGGTCCATAACCAATAACGAAAACGACAGTGAACTGATATGCAAAACTAGGATGTGGCACTCCTTACCTTGTTAATACGATAGAGTGACAAATCTTCCAAAGCCTCCCCAGATGCTTCAAGGTATGCAGCAATGGCTTCGTCACTGTCAGCATGTCAAACAAAGAATTTTCAACAGTACTTCTATGAGGGGGAAAACTGAGCATGTATGTGCAATCCCAATGTTGGTGGAAATGAAAGTAATGATGTCAAAAAGAATGGCACCGGAAACTAGATAAACAATGACATTGTAAGACACTTGCATCTTGTATGTGAGCAGGGCATCTTCTTTTGCAGAGAAATTCGCACCATTTTCATATGCAATTGCAATTTAGTCTTCTAGGCTAGGAAAAGGACATTAAGCAATGCTACTTACAATGATTTCCTAGAGCTGTCTTCTAGGCTAAGAAAGAGGTAACTACTGGAGCATACTTTTGAACTTGGCAGCCTTTTCTTTTTGTTTCTCATGAGAGAGAGAGAGAATATGCACGCATGCAACAAAAAGAAAATGGAACCTAGTACCTAGCGAATACAAGCAACGCCGCAATATTACATTAAGTGGATAGACACGACTACTGATTCTTTTTCTCACGATTATAAGCAGTGTCAAATAACAATGCAAAACCTGAACGAATTCCGGCAGAGTTTTAATGATTGAATTGCCCGACAACCATTTGCCAGATATCCCATTGTGGAATCCGTCAGTCTAGGCAAGTTACCAAGGTTGAGAGCACATAATCCTTTACAATTGTCTGCAATGACTTTCGAGGAAGCATCTGTCAATTTCCTGCAGCACATTCAAAACACAAAGTGCATTTAATAACTAGAATAATCTGAATCTGATCCCATCAATTGGAAGGGAATCGATATTGCTAATTTTTACTTCCATATGCTTGAACTTGACAAGTATACATACTTGCAGTCACTCAAAACAAGCTCCTTGATATGGTGACCACGCACCGCAACAAATTTACCAAGAAAATCATCACAAACAGTTTCAATCCCAGCTAGCGAAAGTACTTCCAGATGCTCTAGCTTCAACAATGCAGGTAGAATAAGCACAGCATCTATATTTTCGCAATTATCAATGTACAACTCTCTCAGAACAGATCCCAATGAATCAGCTATGATTTTGATTCCATCAGAGGTAAGAAGGGAACACTGGCTGAGACTTATAGATCTTAAAGCAGGTGCAGACATGACTAGTGCACTTAACCCAGCATCCAAAAGACGGTATGCGCCATTCAATGAAGTAGTAGTTAATGCAGGAAGGCTATTTGGTGAGCGAGCTAAGGTGGCTTTCAGAATGTAGTCAGGCATACAGCGTCCACATAGGTCCAGTTGCAGCACCTAATTCAAACAATCCAAAAAAAATTCAGCTTGAACTGATTTGACAAACGAGAAGCTGCAACTCATGAGCCGATAAATATATTCACCACACTACTTCAAGAACAATAAGCTTGACCATGGGCAAGATGATTATCCTTATTTCAAACTGAAGAAAGGCTTGCAGACTGACAAACTAGGTCAGATATTCTGTCAATCTTTAAATACATATGAAAAACTACCACATACAGGCCCTATAGGAGTGAGAAACACAACTTGGGCGGCAGATTTGGTACTTAACTAGAGATATCCTATTGTACAATAAAGTCACGACTGTCCGGCCCAGTATAGAAAAAATCAAGCAAAAATTTACACAAATGTTTCAAACATAGTTCTCAAACATGTAAATCATATAGAACAACAGATACGGTACCAAAATGGCATGACCATGCACTAATAAGAGCACCAAAAAGCGTTTGTCGCACTAGTGGCACATAAAAATTATGGGTGACCATTGGTTTGATGCTCCGGCCCAATGCAATGCAAGCTCCAATCGAGCAACATACTTCCTACTTCTGTCTATAGTTATTAGGCTGTATTCTTATTGCATCATCAGGTAAAGCAGGAGGCAACCATCCAAATAGTGCAACAGATTGCTGAAGATATCACCAAATTATTGTCCACCATCATGATCAAAGAGCTCATCGCGACAGATTATTCACAACGGCCAAAATATAATAAAACTAATTATCAGAAACGGACCTAAGCATCATAAATTCACAACCAATTAGATAAGGAATCGCACCGTCAATTTACTGAGTTCGCACCCTTCAAAAGCACTCGTTAGCTGTTCCTCTGTCAAACATGAACACTCACGTATCCTAATCTCTGTAGGTGATCCGTGTACAAGCAGGTCAAGGAAATGACCATTCATTTTCCGAGAATCACAAAGCATCTTACTAAGCTTGTGTCTCAGCATATCAGGGACACTATCAAGTGAAGTGATTGCATCAGCATTTTTAGTGAGAATCGCCAAGCATAAGTCTTGAAGTGAGGGGATCAATATCTTTGGGTTCTCACGATTATGATCCTTCTTGGGAACCCATGCCATCGATGCAGGTTTGCTTTTATCCGAACAGGAGTTCTGCTGTAGCACGTTCATATTCATTTCCCGGTCCCTAATAATCTTCATAGCAGTAGAAAAAGGACCAGGCCAGTCTTCACTGTCCCACTCTGCTTCCATTCCGGGCATTTCCCTTTCAACCTCATCAATGGAACCGTTTTCCTCTACCTCTTTGGAAGAGAAATGAGCAAATCTTGATGCATTTTTCTTGGCTATATCCCGGAATCGTGCCTTGGGATCCCTTCCTTGCATGACATTCGCCCTTATATTAGTCTCTGTCACTTGTCGTCCATCCATAATTGATACATCATCCACCAAAGAGCGCGTACCCGAAACTGCAATTTTCGTTGATTCTCCCATGTTAGGTTCCAGTTCCAAGTCAACCACCGGAATACCATTTGACAACAACCCATCCGCAACTACTTTCCCCTTCCCCTTTTCTTGCCTACTGAGCTTACGTCTGGACTTAACAGCAGGATCCCTATCAGCAGTTGATTCTTTATCTTCTTTCACATCAATATTTTCTGCCAAATCAGCATGACCTAAAACATCATTTTGACTTGGTACCAAATCATCATTGAACACTTTTCCCTTCCCTTTTTTTTCCCCGCCGAGTCTCCGTCGAGCGTCAGTGCCAGAACCATTATCATCACCAATGCGATCTTTGTCCAATCCAATACCAACTGGTATCTCTACTTTGCAACCCAATTTCACTTCCACATTATCCAACACAACTCCCAGGTATCCCTCTGACTTATTCACCATACCACCCTCCCAATTATTGACATGAACTAACTTCCCAACATCACCACCACTTCCCTCCACTATCCTTTTAGTAACTTTCTTCCCCGAACGCAAACTGAGGATTCCCTTATCTGAACAATCCTCACTCACCAACTCCAAATTCCTTAAATCAACTTCATCACTCACTCCATTTCCTCTAACACAAGTTGACCTGATTTCACTCTTCGTAACCTCATCTACCTTAGTCACAACTTCCTCCCTTCCCTCCTCAATCTCCAAATCCAACTCTC
>JAOTQK010000018.1:22458660-22472199 GCA_025642025.1 Rhododendron ferrugineum
CCCCCCCACCCAAATCAAAGCTGGAAGGGTAGGCCTAGAGAACCGATTCAATTTTCGTGCTCATTACCTTGCTTTCTTCATTCAGAATCCAGATGCAAAGATGAGCTTTTCCGAAAAATAACAATTATCAGAGTTCCATGGTTCAAGTACCACTAGATGAAATACAAAGAAAACTGCAAGGAAATGTTTTCATTATTGGTAACCTCATCCACAGTCCTTTTCTGCTTTTGCAATGTCGATGCTGAGAACTTTTGCATTGCAACACCAGCATCAAATTTCAATGTGTAATTTGAAGGTGCCAAGTGAATAGCTCTTAGTAATGTCTTTTTGCAGTCTTGCCATTGTTCAGCTTCATAATGAGTACGAGCTAGGTAGAGAAGAACTTGACTGTCCGTATTATAGTAAAACTTCCGCAAACAATTTTGATACTGCAAATAAGGAAATGCCACCAACAAGTGCATTGAGTTAAATGTTTGAAAAGTAAAGATATTTAAATGTATCAAATAAGAAGCCATTCTGTACAGAACCATTTTCACAGCTAATGGAAAATCGCCATGAGCAAAATGCATATGAGCCACATTTATCCGCACATCTGGCATCTCGTCCAAGATGCTTCCACTTGCAGCTTGTTGGACCTTAAACACAGGAATAAGATGTGAGGGAAACAAAAATAGTTTGATCATCGCCCAAAATGAAGTAACTCAGCTACCTGTGTAAAAAGATCCTTTGAAACATCAAATTGACCTTTTTCTGCCAAGACCACTCCAGCACCATTGGCAGCATAAAGATTCGCTTTATGTTCACTCAGAACCTGCAAGCAATAGGATTACTACAGTTCATTCCCGATCACAATGACATTTATCAGGACGTAAGAAATCTCGTATTCGAAGAGAAAATAATCAGAGATCCTTCAGAGGACACCCAAATGAGCATCACTAAACTAGAGGGAACTTTAAGTCACATGTCTACCAAAAGTATTGATACATGTATACCATAGGCAGACAAGCATAATGCACAAAAGCCAACAATCGCTCAACACCAGCCTCTTCTAATCGTATATTTAGGAAGGAGGACCCAAGGACACTGCTAAATGGTCATCTTCCTTTTATTAATTTTCTATTGTAAAATAGTATATATGAAGTTATACAGAGCAACTTTGGAAAAATATGCTTTATGGATTATCATATAGCAGACTTAATCACAAAACATGATCACTAGGTGCATGATCAACCAAGTATGTAGGACACGTGTCCCTTACAGTCTAGTTCCAGTAATAGCCCAAGCCCATCCTACTGCAAATGAACGCATTTTTGTTCTATGTCTCCAGGCTACCCCTATTGAGCAGCCCATCACAATGGAAGCAAAAGAAAGGGTCATTGTGTCTCATTTCCTCCAATTTCATGATCTTTTACCCTTTTTTCTCAAAATTTCCTTCAATGACCAGAATCATAAATTCTTCCACCTTGAATAACAACAATAACAATACCTATGTAATCTCCAATCAAGGGTATGGGCGGGGAAGAACTAGATAACCTTTGGCAATAATGCACAAAGTGGCTGCTCTCAAAAAAAATTATCATTAGGATACAGGCCCCCTATACCTTAAAAAATTTAGGAACTCAAGAGACATGATGCCATAGAACCATGCCCCAAAATCAAAGCAGGAAGGCATCAGAGAGGGCAGTATATTACATCATGTAGCTTTCTAAAGAAAAGCTTTAAGAGCAAAAAGTGCTAATGTAAAAGTCATAGAATCAGATTTTGAAGTAGAGAGGAATACCATACTTTTGTGTACAATTCCTTGGCTTTTTCTAGATGAGTGGCCTCCAACTTAGGAGCTCTTTTCTCTGAGCGGACTGCTGCAAAGTAGTTCCAGTTTCCCTAACAACGACAAAGCAAGTAGATAAGCTACTGATATTTTTAGGTTACCTCAATACCAAAGATTAACATTGAGGTAATAACAAAATAACTGAAACCACCGTCGTGACGGTAGATGATTTTGACACTCTAGTACAATGCCCTCCAGGTACAGACAACATGCAGCATGAAAAGGTCTATCACCAAACTTAAGCTAAAGCTGGTTTAAGAAACAGAAGATGAGGGCAATCTGAACAATTTATTCACCAGACAAAGAGTAGCATAAGAATCTTTTCCGTCACTTGCGTCCTTAGCAGCCTTGAAGGTATCTTTAGCCTTAACCCAGTCATCATTTTTTAGCTCCAAGTCACCAAGCATCAGTAATGCATTTGGGCACTTATCATCCACCTTCAGAGCATCAGCAATCTATAAAAGGAAAAACCAACATTGATAAACCTTTTATATGAAATAAAGAGTAGCTGATAAGATAGCAAGAAAAGAAAAGCAATAACAACCAGCTCAAGGCTTATATGGACATTATTTCGAGCTTTCGCAATTGCGGCAAGCCTCAGATAAGCATCAATATAATCCGGATACTGCAAAAATGAACATAGGTTAGACAAATTGGCAAATAGGGAAGTACTCACAAGGCATCAGACAAAAATTGAGAAAAAGATTGAAAACACTTATGCAAAGTGATGTTTGCAACTAAATTTCACAAAAGTTGATGATCTTCAATCATAAAGTCAAGCAAGGACTTGTAAACGCCCCCTCGCCTACCACTAATACCCAATTAGAGACAAATATCCATAACTGCAGATAACCTCCTCAATTCAGCATTAGGACCACATACAGTTACAGGTCAAATAGCTATCTCAACGTAAACGCCAATGAAAGAACCTAAACCATATAACAGTTCAGAAACAAAAGAGTCCAGGTAAGGCAGCTCAAGGACAATAGGATGGCCGGAAAGAACATAAAGAGAGTGGTGAGCAAACAAGAAGATAACCCTGGCGTCGGGTCCCAAGTAGGTAAATGCTTCATTGATTAAACTTTTTCAACAAAAAATCTCCAAATGGTTGGGTATTGTTAAAGCATCCAACTCAAACTCAATTGGCAATGAGTGGAGAGGCTGCCCAGGTTCATATACTAGATTTGGAGGCTATAGTTAACCAATGTGGGACAAGCTCTAACACTCCCCCGCACGTGCAACCCTGACCCATACATGGAGAGATAAACAATAGATCCATAACATAGGGGTCACAACGAACAACAAAACAAGGTGCACCTAAGGCACAAACAACGAGGCAATCAATTAAGAATCTTGTCCAAATGCCTCCGAAAACCTAGCTTTGACACCATATTAAAGTATCAAACTCAAAACCAATTGACAATGAGTGGAGAGGTCGCTGGTAATAATTAACCAATGTGGGACAAGCTCCAACAGGTATCTAGGATTCCAAGCTATGTTAAGCTCAAATTCACCATTAGGCCAAAAATAAGAGCAAGAGAAGTAAAGATGCACGCAAAAATGGCAGAATAAATTAAATGAAAGTGCTATGATAACTCCAAGTTTCATTACTATTGTGATTAGCAAAGCTCGGGTGGATAATTGCATTACAAAAAACAAGTGTACCTTGAACAAGATCAACCGGTATAAAATGCTCGCGCTTTCAGCTTTATTAAACTGCTCGAATAGCCTAGCCAGGTTAAATAATACTGAGATTTTGTTCCATGGTACTTCCATGGTAAAACCATCTTCCTCAAATCGTTGGAAAATTTGTGTGTCCTTGTACTGATAGATGGATGCACTGGCATCAATGGGATAGGGTGGTGCTTTATCCTCAATGAGGGTGCACCAAATGCCATCACCTAGGGCCTCCCGGTAAGTTTGTTCAGCCAGCTGAAATTGAGGATAACATCAAAGATGATTAGAAATGTAGCACTAAACCCATTATTTGTACGGAAGGGTAAGAGTAACAAAACAGATCATTTTACTTTCAAGGAAGTTAAGAAAAAGCTCAAGACAAATATAATTCAAACCTCAAAATCTCCTCTTTCAAATTGTAGGACTCCAATATTGTTGAGCAACTCTACTGGTACTTCTTCACGCCCCTTTTCCAAAAGACCACGGGCCTGTAACAACATCCAAAAGGGAAAAGGAAAAAAATTACATGGAAACCAAGCGGTATGGTGAGAATACAATTTATGTAATCATTTAAAGTAAGACGATGATTCAAGCATGATTGTTTAAGGATTTGCCAGTGAACAGATGGTCATGGCCTCCCAAGATTTGCATTCCACAAACAGATATTCAACTATACAAGGTACTGTTAAACATTTTCGGGGATTTCTGAAACCAGAACTAGATAATGGTTGTGATTCAAAGTGCCCATCTGACCCCCCAGTAAAAAAGATCAAAACTCTAGTTGTATAGAACAATAGAAAATCTACAACTCAGAAAAGAATAAAAAGCAAATGCCCATACTGTTTTGAAGGCTTCTAAAGCTGCACCTGCATCAGTTGAAATCAGCAATTCTCCGAGATCCAGAAATGCCTGCATTAAGGTGAGAAGAGTGAAAGAATGCAAAATGTTTCGCCCAGTAATGTACTTGACAAACATGGAAATCTCAAAGGACAAAAAGTCAAAAGTGGATAAGGCCAAAATGACTTGCGTAGAGTATGAGTAGAGGAAATTGTGCTATCACTATTGTACAGGAGGGAAAAATGCCAGAAATTAACAGAGTGAATGTGGATTAAATATGTCACATAGTAATAAAAATGTAAACAAAAACTGCATCACTTGAAGAATTGGAACATTAGCAACATCATCAAAGATATAATCAAAGAATGACCTACAACCGAATGATGTAGAAGAATGAACGTTGCCATTGTCAACGTGTCTCATATGAAAGAATCTTGTACATCCAAGTTCAACTGCACCTCTTTTGGTGGGAAACAGAAGAAAAATGCATTGTTCTCCAAACTAAAGCAGAATTTGTATAAAAACTCAATTGTCGGCTATAGTTAATACTAATATTCTTATTAGTAAGCTGAATACAGTTCCTCATGCATCCATACAAGAGTCAGACAGGTATTTCTACATAATTTACCTCTTAATCACTCAAATAGAACATGTATTTGCAATTAACATCTTAACAAGGAATTAAAGCATAGACGAAGAACTAAAAAACAAAATAACTAACCTGTGGATCACGTGGATCAATCTTAGTAGCTTTCTTGAGGAACTCATGGGCCTTCTCAGTCTGCCCAAGCTGAATGTAAATGTGCCCAAGAGCCTACAACAAGGAAAAATACAATTCAGTCATTGCCAACATATTGCCATCTATATTCATAAAGATGCCATAAAATCAGAAACAAACAAAAAGGATAAAAAATTTAAGCAAGAACTACCAACATAGTTGCTGTCATTATACTTACTTTCAATGTCTCACAGTTATCAGGGTAAACCTCCAAGACCTTTTCAAAGTTCCCAAGAGAACTTTTAAAATCTCCCAGTTTCAATTGCACTTGTCCCAAACCTGTACCAGTGTAACCAAATGTGTAGAATGAAAAGGTAGATGAGAGAGGATGGATCAACTGAAAATACTCAAAACAGACATGAAGTCCACAGAATCAATTCCAAATGATGCACATGGTAAGGTATCTTCAGTAATATCATGGTTACTTCTTATGATATAGATCACGCACTCTTTGAGTGATGCTTCATAACGAATGAATCCCTCTGGCAAGCTGTTAAATGGACTTTCTTAAGACATACATTAACCACTGATTCAAACGCATTTGACCACTATACCACATGTTTCAAAATCATTATAACGCACTAAAATACACATTTCAGTCCTTTCATTTTTTTGTAAACCAAAAATATGTTAAAAACATAAAGATCCATAGGCGATAACACAGCTAGTAGATTCTGGGAAGTCAAAAGACCTAAACTGACTGTAACTTGAGTAACATCAAACATTGATAAGGATAGGCCAATACCCCCACGGAAGCTTGGAAAGAAAGAGAATACAGAAAAAAGGACAGTAGAAGAAAAACAGCAAGATGTAACAATGAAACAAGCATCAGAAAATCTACAGACCATAATAAGGTAATACAAACTCCTGAGGCTTATTGCTTTCCTTTACAGATGCCATGTAGTAGAGTCCCGCTTTTTCATAGTCCCCCTGCAGTCGAGAAATAACATTATTTGTTCCATTAGGAGCATTACAACAAGGGGAGAATTGGGGTGGGGGGGGCCTGCAGATTTTTATGCGCAAACAAAAAATGTTCTAAGAATCAGTTAAAAAATTGGTAACTAAACTGTAAAGAGAAAAGAATAATGTGACATACCTTGCTATGGTACGACCGAGCCAAATTGTAGTAAGAATGTGACTTGGTTGGCCCATGATTAGTTATTGCAAGTGCAGTTTCGGTTAGTTGCTCAACTAGAAAATGTTGACCAGTGAAGAAGAAGTGGTTCGCCAGATAATTCAGTGACATTGCACAGTAAGGGTAAATCTCGAAAGCTCTTTGCATATTTTCCATTCCTCTCCTAATATCACCAGCTGCATAGACAATTGAATCAATCAAGTAAAAGAACAAGGTAGCATTGAACTCATTGAAAAACAAAAACCAAACCCCAAAACAATTTTGCTGCAGGGCTTATATTTGTTGTTCAGTTTACTTTCCGCACTAAGGGTCGTTGTGTAATTCGATCATATCATTTTAAACAAATATATGAGGTGAAAGGGCAGATAAGGTTCCCAAAAGCCTATTTTTGTCTCTCTTCCTCCTTTTTTCCACTTCTTCTCTTCATATACAAACCCTAGTTTCATATTTTGCAATTCAACTAGTTTAAATAGCAACGAACTAATAGATATATATACATCAATACATGTGAGAATTTTTTACATGATCTATGCACTATGTATGTAAGCACTATTGTAAGTGGAGCGGCTGACCTTCGTTTGTATGCAAATCCAAAATTCCAAGTGCCACAAGAGCTTCAACATTTTCTGGGTCTAGCTACAGTTATTAAATTTAACATAATCCGTTATCAACATCAGCCCAAACTTGCAACAGAAAGATGGCACTCATTGACAAACTAAGCTGTATGCACTATTGACTTGCCTGCAAAACTCGGTGAAAGGCTTGCTTTGCCTTCTCAAATTGACCCAACTTGTAACGACAGAGACCGATGCCAAGTCTTACAGCTCCGGGACATTGCGGATAGACTTGCAAGGCCCTCTTGAAAAAGAATATTATAAGTAAACAGCAACATTACCATACCCACAGAACAACAATATTCGGATATTCCATGGGAGAAAGAATTTCTCACAATCGAAACTAAAATAAACTCGGAGATGCAAAGCAACAAGCTAAGAAACTCCGCATAGCAGCCAAGGTCCGATTAATGTGGTTAACTTACAAACCTTGTACAACTCCAGTGAATCGGAATATCGACCACGGTTAAATTGAACACATGCCTGCAAAATATCAAAGGCTAGTCAATTTCTGTAAAATCAAAACATTTGCATGCAATCAGAAAAATATAAGAGCAAAAGATATTTTGAAGTTGAATTTCCATACATGTGCAAAAATACTTAGCAAAAAGGAAAATTGGAGAATAGGCTATGTTGAATCACCTTAATCTGAAATTGTGTCTACCCAAGGAAATATTCTAAGCACTATACATTAAAGGAAACTACCTACATCAAAAGTGAAGATTTCCATTTTTACTAGATACTATCACTATGTCACCACAGGACATCATATTGCAAATTTCAGGGGAAATACAAACCAATTATCTGCACTGCCTAATGAAGATAATTTCCGAAATCTGCCTATACAGGAAGATAATGACTACCTGACCAAGAAGTGCAGAAACATTATCGCGATCGCCATCCAACACAATCTTGAATGCATTAAATGCCTGTTCTACGTCACCCTTAGCGAGTAAAAGCTGACCTGTATCCAGAATCAGTTAGAAGTGTGAGATCTCCTCAGTCTGTGATCTGTAAACACGAAGTTCTACACTGCGCAGAACGAATTGTAACACTGCCACTCCATATCAAATGAAAGCAGGACAAAACAAAAAACACCTGCTGATGAGAGAAAATCCAGTAACATGAAACTAATTGACATGTAAATAAATAAACAATGAATATCAGTTTAGATCCTTCAGAGGTATCATTGCACCTTCTAGGAAAAAGCACAATCTTATATGCGACAATAGTATTGAATATTTTTATGGTTACTGGTATGGAAGAATAGACCCAACCATATATACAAGTTTTTGTCTTGTGCATTAAATTAGCTGTGAAAGTGGAAGCTGAGCCCCATGGTTTCGTCAGGAGTGCACACCGAGACAGAAAATCGGCTATTAGATACTCCTATTTAATCCTAAAAAAATTATGTCTTTTCGACACGTATGGCCGTTTGATATTCTTAGCTGTCCATTTTCCTCACTTCTCGTGGTCTCTCCTCCGTGTTACCATAATAGCAACCCTCTTAGTGAAACCAATATCTCGCATTTAATGAAAATCTTCATACATTTACTCTTGTCAATCGTCTGGCTAGTGCACACAGTATTACAGTAATGAACGCCAATTTCAACAACTTAAATAGCAATTCTGGATTCCCAACCGACCGAATTCAAAATAATTCATCTTCGGATTTCATATCCACAAGTTATCGATCTCCATTACATGTGCAGTCCACCGTAATAAATGCACGTACAGAATATGAATATCCGTCAACTAGTTGTCAATAAATAAAGCAGCCAGATGATGCTCACCTTTTCCGACCCAAGTAGAAGGTTCATGCATGTCAATTCTTGATGCTTTGTTGTAGTACTGTGTTGCCATGATAAAATGCTCTTCCTTTTCTCTTTGTTTTGTCTCGATTTTTCCAAGGTAACTATAATAAGCCCCTAAAGCATTTAGGATTGCAATTCTCACGTATCTCACATCCGCGTAATATTCATCGATTTCTTCAGCACAAGAAACCAAAATCAGAACATTCACGTAATACCCCCAAAAGGAGACATTTTCTAATCTTGCCCATCAACCACTAAAACAATACATAACGAGTACAGTAAACGGAATGACAAGACATGGAGAGGAACAAAACAACTAAATACCAGGACTAGATCCTTCCTCCAGAATTTGGCGGAATTGCTCAATTTTGCCTTGCTTGAAGTACTCCCTCTACATCAACACCAGTAACAAAACCCACTAATAAGCTAAGAGAAGTCAATTTTTTTCAAACCAACGTACTGCTTGGACAGTCAATGGACTAAAATACTTGACACACAGACGACTAACAAGCAGTACAAAATCATCAGTCCAAAGTACCAATAATTAGAAAAAACCACAATCTAAGTATGAATGAGTGGCTGCAAACAAGCCGACTCAAATACCATTTTGTTCAAGCTCGGATAGAAAACTTAACAAGCTTAAAAAGCATGTTCCGGCCCACCTTGTTTACCAATCGGCAGCTGCTGGTTTACGAGTCCTAACCTCTGTTGGTTTATGAGTCCTAACCTAAGTCACGTAATGAGCGTGAAAGTGACTTTCAAAAATATCCCAAGGACCCAAGCTACTAAAATTGCAAGGAATTGAGAGCACGAGCGCATGGCAATGATGGATTGAGAGTGCGAACGAAAGGGTTCTACTAAAGAGTTATGTGCTAAAGTCCTAACCTAAGTCACATAACACCCATGCGGGAGGGGAACCGTGAAAGCGTACTAGAATTGCGAGAGAGAGAGGATTGAGAGCCCGAGAGCAGAGCCAAGATTGAGAGCGTGAACGGATGGCCTATGTGACTAAGGTGAACGGATGGCCTATGTGACTAAGGTCCTAAACCCATAACAACTCTATGCACATTGAAAAAATTTAAAACTGAGACTATTCGGAATATAAATACATTCGAGTGGCGTAATTCTGTACATGTGTGAGTATACAGAGTGGAATAACTAACCGCGATGATGAGCCAGAGATCGAGGGGTGCTTGTTCGGCCTTGAGAATGTCGAGTATATCAGAGGCGTCTCTAGGGAGCTGGTCGAGGACGACCCTAACCTCCTCTTCGGAGTTCTGCACCGGAATATACACGCTCGCCATTGGATCTCCGGCGTCGATTTCCGGCCGATATCTCGAGATTCTCTTAGAAAACAAACCCTAATTCTGAAACTCCAGCGGCCCAAACTCTTATGACGAACTGAACAGAAGTAACTGCCGGAGGAGTATCTGGACCTCTCTGCTGTGGGGGTGCTGTATTTATATTGTTCTGTTTCGAGGGTGGAATTCATCTAATTTTGCGTATTTATGAAAAGAACCTCCGATTTGTTGGTAAATCTGGTATTGTCCGGGGAAAGAGGGGGAACCGTATTATTACTCATTAGTTTAAAAGTTTTTTTTTTTTTTTAATCCCATAAACTATTCATATTTTGTCTATTTCGTCCCTAAATTACTAATTTGGCAAATTTATCCTCTCAAATTTCTGATCGATTCTTATTTCGTCTAATCGTTAAAAATTGTTAACATTTTGGACGAAAAACTTGTCACGTGCCTATCACATGCAATCAGAACCCAGATGAAAGGGGCAAAAATGTCAATCCACCCCTCACAAAAATATACACATTTTTTCCTTTGTGGGTATATTCCGTGAAGAAGGGAATGACTTTTTTGCCCCTTTCATTTGGGTTTTGATAGGCACGTGATAGGTTTTTCGTCTAAAATGTTATCTACCATTAATGATTGGACAAAATAAGAATCAATCAGAAACTTAATCGGATAAATTTAGTTAAATTAATAATTTACGGACGAAGTAGGCAAAATGTGGATTGTTTATGGGAGAAAAGAAAGAAAAAACTTATTGTGGGAACATCTTTAAGGTTTCGAAATACACTAAATTCTATTTAAACCTTAATTTCACGGTTCTGTTAAAACTTACTATATTAAACTTTGTGAGAGAGAATTGATAGTGCAGACGCGGACTTCGGGTTAGTGTTGTGCAGTGGTGCTATGCACACGACACATCTGAGCCATCGGATTGTGCATCCGACGGCTAGGGTCTCATCTCGACAACCAACGATCGAGAACCGTTCATTACCGAGATGAGATCCAAGTCGTCGGATGCACGATTCAACGGCTCAGAGGTGCGCAATACGGTGTTGTGCACACCACCATCCCCCAATTCATAATTAGGATTGAGAGCGGGAGCGAAAAATTCCAATAAAGTATCACGTAACTAGGTATGTTATCCTCCTCCAACTTTGTTCTTAGGGGAAAATAAGAAAATAGTCGAAAACTTGATATAGTGAGAGGCAAATGGACAGTTTGAGAGCACTTGAAGGATCATGGATAAATAAAAAAAGAGGAAAACAAAGGGAGCCTCAAGTTTTGAGTTGCATAGCATAAGCGGGGCCGGCCTTGGGCACCCACCAGGCGGTGGCCCAGGGCCCCACCCAAAAGGCTCAAAATTAGGGTCCCCAACCGTTTTAAGTTAGTATACTATACTAGAAATCTTTAGATCCAAAATTTGTACCCAAAATTAACTTAACTAAGTAAGGCCCCATTTTAAAACAAGGCTCAAAAGATTTTTTCAGCCCAATTCAGAAACTCCCGTGTCAACTCTTAAAAGGGGAAAAAAATAAAAGCTACAATAGAACCCCAACCCAACGTCGGTAGGTCGGCTTCTCCTGAATCTCCTCTCGCCTTCTCCTGAATCTCTCTCTCACCCCCAAATTTCATCTCCTACGGTTCTACTTGTAGCCCTAACCCAACAAAGCCCCAAAATACTTTTAGCTCCTGCCCTTGAAGATGTAAAAACGTGAATACAAGAATCGGTTTTCGTGGATTCGCGGCAAGAAATCAATCTACCAGGTATGAGCTTTGGGCATTTGTTTATGCTTTTGCCTTTTGCAAGTATTATTTGTTTATGTATTTAGGAAGTTGAGAACTCTTTGTTTAATCGCTCGAAAATAGGGTTAATTCAATCTGCCGTGTGATTTGTGATTTTGTGCTCTTGTTAAAGCAATCTGCCGTGAAGTTGAGAACTGGAGTTGTGCTCTACTGACTACTGCTCTTGTTTTTTATTCCTTTAGAATAAAATATGTTGGAATGTGGTGGTGCATATAGAATAAAATAGGCATATAGGAGAATTCATTGATAACTTAACCTTGTATATATCTTCGATCAACCATGTCACAAGAAAGGTTGAATGGGTTAGTCATGCTATCCATTGAAAATGATTTCGCAGCAAAACTAGACTATGGAAGCTTAATTGATTTATTTGCCTCTAAAAATGCAAGAAGAGCAATGTTCAAGTGATATTTATTAGTTATTGTACTGTAATTTTTGACCTGGCCATATAAGTATTTGCAAGTCTTATATTTGAGACAATTTGTATGTTTTGAAAATATTTCATTTGTAGATGCGAAGGGTCCCAAATTGGTTGGTCGCCTAGGGCCCCGAAAAACTCAGGGCCGGGCCTGTGCATAAGGGTCCTTGGGGAAGAATAATTTGGATCGACAGATGTTAACATAAAAAATAGAAACTTCAAATTGAGTCCGAATGGTAAATATCATTTAAATATTCTATCAATTTAATAAAAACTTATCCGTTTTTGCGACTAAGCAAAAAAGAGGGAAAAAACCCAATGGGACAAGAAAGAGTCCATAACTCAACACTCTCTAAGTTGAGAGATTTTTACTCTTCGGTCAAACAAATGGACAAAAAAGTAGTACTAGGGGTGATACGAAAAATCGAAAAAACTGACCGAAGTAATCGGTTCAGTTCGGTTGGGGGATAGATTCGGTTCGGTTCGGTTTTCATTTTTGTCTTTTAAAAAAATCGGCTTGGCTTTCGGTTTTAGGGGTAAATAATCGGTTTCCACCGAACCGAATTTACTAAAACACCTACGTATGGTCCATCCACCTTTGATATTATCTACCCATGAAATCTCCACCGTTGAATAGCCTCTTACCCTTATTACTTTACACTTCATACCCAAATCCAAAACTACAGCCCTCCTCTTTCTCTCTCTCTCTCTCTCTCTCCCCCCTCCCTCCCTCTCTCTCTCTCTTTACCAGGAACGCATCGCCGGAAAACAAAGCTGAAGATCGATCATCAAGGTCGATTGACTCCATCTCTGAAGACCGATCGACTTCATTTGTCTTGCACGCGCCCTTGAAGCTCGAGGATCTCCATCTGTTTGTCTCTCAAGCACCATAAGGTCTCAAATTTTTGGGGTTTTGCTTCTTTTTTTCTCACGAATATTACGGATCGAGTAGTGTAGGGATTGAATTTACGGAAACTGGCACTTGATCAATTCAATACTGATATTTCCAAAACTCGGGATAAAGGTGAAAATAGCCTTTTCAAAAAACATAAATAATCAGAAATCACGGGCACCCGCGGGAACGACGTGGCATTCAACTTTCTTCTCCAAAAACCCTTGCAGTAAGTACATCACGGCGGAGCTCGTTGCATCTCCGACTGTGTTCTCGCGGAAGCAATGGGCATCAAATGGTAATCTCGAACACGCAATTCCCGCTCTGAAATTTTACGATATGTATCTAATTTACAGATATACATACACTTATGCTGCTCTCTCATCGTTCTTTCTAGGGTTTTGCATTGGCAACCCAATGCCGGAAACACAATCAACAG
>JAOTQK010000018.1:22538159-22559735 GCA_025642025.1 Rhododendron ferrugineum
CTTTTAGGCCCCGTTTGATAACAGTGATAGATAGATGAGATACGTAAAGAGATGAGATTATGATTGAGATTGGTAATGAGAATGAATTGATAATGAGTATGTTTGTTTGAGATGAGATTCGATAATAGGATTATTAATATTATGTTTGTTTTTGATGAGATTGGATTGATAGAAGAAATCGATAATGAGAAGAGGTAGAGATGAGATTACCAATACCATCTCCAAGAGAGTATTAGCAATACCCCCAAAGTTGGGGTCTTAGCAATCCGACCAGATTCATAGTCCGGACCAATTTTGAAAAACAAACAAGGTGCTGATAATACCCTCACTCTACCAATCCAATCTCAACCCCTTAGAGGGTTATCAAACGGGGCCTTAGTCCCGTTGTGTCTTGAAACCTCATCAACTCAGGCCCCCCCTTAGAGGGTTATCAAACGGGGCCTTAGTCCCGTTGTGTCTTGAAACCTCATCTTCTCTAGCAACTCAGGCCCCGTTTGATAATAGTGATAGATGGATGGGATTCGTAAGAAGATTGGATTAAGATTGGGATTGATAATGAGATGAGATTGGTAATGAGATATGATTGATAATGAGTATGTTTGTTTGGGATAGGATTCGATGATGGGATTGGATTGATAGAAGAGATTGGTAATGAGAATGGATTGATAATGATGAGAGGTTAGGATGAGATTGTGAATACCAAGTCCCAGGAGGGATTCGTAATACCCTCTATCGAGCTCACTGCTCATCTCAACGGAGTAATAATCCAGTTATCAAACAGGGGTTTTAGAAGTCCTTGGGATTGGTAGTCCAATCCTAAGGTATAGTCCGGTTATCAAACGGGGCCTCAGTACTCGGCTCTTGGTTACAGACCTACTTACGCCTATGTTTTACTCTTTTGGTATGTTAGAAATGAGACAAATTCTTTCACAGATGATCCAAAATAGGAGAACACAAATTTATAGTTCAGCCAATTCACCAATCTGTAGCAGATGCTTTCATGAGAAAACCAGAAAAGCTCGAAAGCCATCTTTATTGAGAATCAGTTCACAAAATAATGTAAAATTAACAAAGGAAACTAATCGTTAAATACTTACAAAATCAATGTATATGATTATTCAGTTGCTTCAATACATTTGGAAATCAAAGATGAAAGCCTTGCTTAGTTGCTAGTGCGCAATTTGAATATTGCAGCAACATGGTATTTAAGAATTCCAGCTTCCATAATGCACTGGTTGGCAAATACAAAAACCAACCAAAACCAATCTTTGATGCAGAAGTGGTAGCTTTATCAAAGAGAAAAAATGCACTCCGAAGAACTCCCGTTGTTTCAATGTAAGATCCATTCCCTGAAGAGCACAACAAAGAGAGATGTAGGAAGTTGATCCACAATTAATAGGATTGGATGGATAATTTTACTTTCTTTTGTCAAGAAAGTGCAAAAATAAATTCGTTCGTTTCATCGATACTTCTATTCAAGCAAAAAGAAGGTACCTAGAGACTGTCCCAAACTCTTCTAGAAGAATCAAGATCCCATGTGATGATACGCTCTTAAGTGACCCTCATGTGATGCAAAATTGAACTCACTGTGATCCTACTTGATACTCAAGCCATTCATGTTCAAGTTTACTTCGGCTCTGTTTGGATCAAGGGGGAGAGTTTTAAAAAGTGGAATTGGAAATGGCAGTGAACCCATGAAATAATTTTGCCTGTTTCACTAATCTTCTAATTTTTTTCCTTTCCTTCCATCGCCCAAACAAGCCTTAATAAGTGGACAACTGTGGTTCAAATGTTCTTCGATTTTTGTATAAGCCAGTATCAGGGTTCAGGAATCATGATGCAAGCAGTCATATGGGATATCAATGTGAAGTTAATTTCTACAGAGAAAAGACACATACTTTTTTTTCCTTTTGCGCCAAGCACAATGATATCACCGCGAATCAGCTGTAAATGTAGGGTGTGCAGACCCAACATAGCTGAGGTGAACCTCTTGAGGAAGAAGATTATATTTGATACCAAGATCGGCAAAGATTTTCTTCAACTCGAATACTAGATCAGATCTTCGGCTGCTCTTGTCCCCATAATTTTGAAAGTTTATGGTATGTGTGACATAGAGACCCATTGTCAACTTGTTAACATCCACAATCTCCTTAACTTGCACACTGTGGCCGGGACGCCAGTGTTGAGGCTTGCTCTCTATGTACCTGAAAGTACCCACAAGTTGTTTACTCAAGATAGTAGTATCTGATTGGGAAATCAAAGTAGAAAAGAAAACAAGAACAGTAACCTTGTAACAGTAATAGGGAATTTCACAAATTACTATCAGGTTAAACTACAAACACTCGTAAAACAACAACAAAAACGTTAGCCACTCTACAGGTACAAATGTACAATGGAGACATGAATAGACGAGAACAATAACCACCACCACCACCACAACAACAACAATGACTGTAAGTGACCGTAATATTACAACAAAATGGACTTGGAAATTTGGGTTACCCAGACTCTAGGACAACTTTACTAAGCCCAGGTTTGAGTTCCCATAGCCCCTTATTAGGGCTAAGCATACTCATAACACCACCCAAGTGGTGAGAACCAAGAGGCGGAGGTGACAGGTACCATACCTGCACTTTTCCATTTGATGTACCAAAAAAACTTTACTAAGCCCAAAGATAAGTAGATAAGAAGACCTCAGTTCCGTATAAGATGATCCTCAAGCAAATGTTCAGTAGGGCTCGCGGATGAGTTTGCAGTCAATTGAAATTTTTTTGTGCAAAAAAGCTTAGGAGAGGTGGGAAAGGTTGTTGCTAGATGTAAAGCCAACTCTAAGAGTCTCCAGTAACCAACTTTCCATGCCTCAATCCCGACAAAAAATATGAAGTATGAGTTTTAAACATTAAACTTCAGCTTCCTCTCAAATAGTACCTTATATGAGTGACGAGTTGATATATTTCAGTCTTTCAGTTTAATTTGGTATTGTGAAAGAGGAATCAATTTCGGAGACTTCAAAGGAACGGAGTTGACATACGTTTTTACTGTAGCTTTTAGAGCTGCAATACTCTCAGCTGAAGTCGAAAAATCAACAGAAAACTCCACAGAATCACCCTGCTCTGGACTTCGATAATAATTGCTGATTGCTTTGGTTGCCAAAACTGAATTTGGATAGATAATCTTTTCATTGTCATATCTCAAGAAGATTGTTGTCAAAATGTTCACCTCTTCGACGACCATCTGTGAAATGTGAACAGAATAAGATAACTGAACCATGTTAACCTTAAATACTAGAAAGCTGCATGTATTACAGGCTGAGTGAGTTACCTGTACCCCATCGACGACACAACGATCACCTACGTCAAAGGGGTGCATCACAAATACAAATATGAGGCCTTCAAATACAATCTTACAAGTGTTGCCGAACATAAATGTCACTAGTAAAAGCTGAGACGAGATGAAGACGAGCACTTGGGTTGTTGCAAATCCCATCAGAAGAATCCACACAATAATGATCACCACAAGAATGATTCCAGACAAAATTTTGTTCAACTCCTCAATGGCTGTTTTAGTGTCGTTTAGAGAGTAAGCTAGTGCTTTGCGTTCATTATAGACATTCACCTGCAGGCAAAGACTAATTTTTTATCAGATTTACAGCCAGAAGAGTTCACTGCCCAGTGCCTTATGCAGCTTCCTGTCCCTTGAAAAAGGTACACAGAGATTGAAATTCCTCAGGCAGGTTGTGAACAACTTCCCAAAACAGGCATGTAGCTCATCTCAGCTCTAAAAGGCATGCAAGCATATGGACCTGTTAGTCTTATGTTACGAGACTAACTCCAAAAAGGATCATTTGCAAACAGTTGTCTTGCGCAATATTCTAAAAAACGCTAGGCGGAAATCGGGTGGAAGAGGGTGCCTAGCGCCTATGCGCCTAGGTGGGGACTAGTCGGCCTAGGGGGCCGACTTTTACAACACTGGTCTTGCAGATGCAGATGGTCTTCTGATGTGCTGTATACATGCGAGAAGCCTTGGGAAAAAACTAAAAGCAACCCTCAAAACCAAGAGACATTGTGACTTCTGATTTTAAAAGCAACCCATAAATGGAGTTCATAAAGGACTCTTATGGCACCTATCAAAAAAGAAAAGAAAAGGCCTTCCTGCTTCAAAACCCAAGCTGTCAGCGAAGGATATGAGAATAGCACAATGCTCAATTATGTAAAATACCACCTAAACGGTAGCATAGGTTAATATTGGTGATTGGCATTTTATGGGAATGTTCAAGTGCTATTCAACTTTGCTCTCATTCTTATTTGCTGAGTGATAGCCCAAGTCCAAACTAGTTACAATGTCAATTATTATTACTATGTATGAGAGGAAAGATGAAACTCTAACGACCAATAAAAATGAAAAATACAGGTTAAAAAACAACCAGAAATCTTACCACCCAGTTCCTTAATGATGATTTCTTAATTTTTCCTGTTTCTGCTGCACCCACAAACAGAGGTAGCACGTCAACCACTTCCTCCTTTCTCATGAAACGCAAGAGGTCCTCCTCGAAAATATACCTAGACCATAACACCATGAAAACAATAAGATGAAGCAAACATATGAAACACTGTTAATGACATCGGAAAGGTAATTTCGTACTTGGATCCAGGCCTTGTTACATTTTGAAAAATTCGAAAAGCAGCAGCCTTTGCTTCCAACTCAGTAGTAATCTCTTCTTCAACCCCCTCTTCATCAATGCTCTCGTCAAGGGCATTGGAAATAGTTGAAAGACCTGAAGTCTGTATCACTTTAACCAATCCTCTCATGGTCCAAGCAGAAATTTTCTCTTGTTTCATCCTATGAAGCTTCTCCATGTCAATCACTTCTTCTTTCTCCACTTTTTTCCCTTTCTTCATACTCTTCACACTCAATTGACCGCTACTCCTAGATCTCCGAACACTTTCTGCATATTCCATCAACGGAGGCCCCGAAAGGGTCTGAAGAACATACTGATGAAACACCGATTCTTGAATCCTGTCAAAGAATCTAGTCACATGAAAAGAAGAAGCTAATAGCTTTACAGCTAATGTCTTCACCATCCACATACCTGCTCCAACAAGAGCGGAGGCGATACCCCTTGTGATATAATTCAAAATTCTGGTAGTCTGCTTTGATCGCTTTACCCCCCGGGATATCAACAGACCCCAAGCCAAAAGAACCAAACCCAGCCAAATGGAAACCCTAACACTCTTTTTCAAACCATAGACAAAATACAGAACCTTCTTCTTAAGCAGAAAGTGCCTTTCAATCAAGAAGACCAGAACATTGATAAACCATCCGGTAAACAACCGACCACAGAAAATTACCAACACCAGCACACACCATTTCCATATTCTCAAACTCCAAATTTTATTATTCTGCAATTTACTAATAGTTAAGCTACAAATCAAGATAGCCATTATACCCACAAATGTCATCCACTCAAGTAAAACCGAGACCTTGAATTTCTTACTCACTTTCTCACCCAACTGAAGATTCGCGGTTTTATAGACATCTTCATCGTCCTCATCCTCCCATCCTCCAGGTGAAGCCATCAGTGGTGTTTTTGGCGTGATTGGGGCCGTGCCTGCATTTTCTTTTGGAGTACTGGCATTGGTTTTGGGGGAATTTCTATAAGGAGAGCTTGAAGTGATCAATTTGCCAGTCTCTTTAACCAAAGGAGAATTGATGGGATAAGATGGCTCCGCTAATCTTGACTTGGGTTTCATGTATGCAGACCTTGCAATTGCCCTTCCTTGAGTAACAGCAGATTCTTCTGAGACTTTTGAAGGCCTGTTTGGGGTGGGACTTGGCCTGGTTATCTCTGGCGAAGAAGAAGAGCCTGTAACTGTAGACATTTGGACTCTGGAGTTGAGACTCTCAATATTCCTTGTTGGGGTATTCCTAGAAAAATGGGGAGACCCAGATTCTTGGATTCCCAAAATTGAGACCACCACTTCATTGCTTCTTTCCTTCAGCTCCACGCCTTCCCCACCTTCCATGCAAACGCAGCTCCAGGAATTCAGTCACTGGTCACATACAAAACCCTCAGTCTACATGTTATGCCTTGAATTTCAATTGTTCTAGACGATTTTTCATACTTATTGGACTCAAATGTATATCACCTTGGAAGCGGATCATTCCGATACCAGGAACGGATACGGGAAAGTGGTACGCCAGATGTACTAAATCTTGGTATGCTACAAATATTTTATCTTTCAACTTATTTACGTCAAACACAGTTGTAGGAGTCTTTTTGACCATCTTTTTTTTGCATTTTGCCGTGATAAAGCTGACGGCATATGACTACAGATTACAGAATCACCCAAAGTTGATTTCATCAGATTACGCAATCCGAGTCTTTATAAACTTTATGGCTGAAAAAGCTATTCCCGCAGTTCCAATCACAATTATTTGAATATAAACTAACAGAGTAATAAACACCCAAAGATTCTTTTGCGTCTCTACCTTTGCATTCTGAAAATTGAATGCTGGAGCAGACTTAAAAATTATAGGTTTAAAGTTGACCAACAGGAGTCATAAGTTCATAGGGCAAAAAGTATAATTAATTTCTCCTGTAAAATCTCCTGGTAGCATTCAATTGACGCTCAGTCCTTGTAATATTTTTGTTAATCAATTTGCCGAATACTTTTTTTTTTGGTAATGGAGGGTGTCTCGGGCTAGCTTAAGCGCAACTCAAACTAATCCCTACCACTTCTCCCACAACTGTTTTTACGCATACAGTGTGATGAGGTGGGCCCAAGATTTTGTAGCAAGGAGAATCGAACCTGATACCTTACGAGAAAGCAAACCACTAAGTCAATTCGTCAAATACTTGGAAGAAGAAAGGTTGAGTCATTCAACTACAGCGACAGGAGTAAAAAATTGGAGTGCAGTAAATGAAAAATACCGGTTTTAGATGTCCAGATAAGTTGGGTTTCCTATTGAAGACCTTGCAAAGTACATTCCCCTGTTTCTTGAAACAAAACAGAGCTCTGAGCCAATGGCCAAACAAGGATGCAATCAAACAAGAGAGAGAGAGAGAGAGAGATGGGTTGGGGGCTAAATAATAGCAAAAAAATGTCCAAGTTCAAGAAAAACTTTGAAAAGTACTCCAGTTAGGTAAGGAATGACGAGGAGGCTGTTAGAGAATTGATTTCTGCAACGTGGGGCTGCCTTGTGATGCTGAGCCGTCATTGAAATTAGGAGTAATTGGGTTTTTCACTTATCAATAATTTCTGCAACGTGGAATTTGAAAAGTAAGAGCTGGATGGACCCCAAGGGAATAAATTCTCGAAAGAGTTGGTTTGTTGTTCTTTCTAGGAAATAGGCCTCAAGTTTCTTACGGATGAAGCTTTCTTTACTCGTTAACTTGACTTTCCGAAAAGAAAAAAAAACAAAAACAAAGCAGAAGCATGCCAAACGTTATCCCTTGGTAGATGGCTAGATGCATCGCTGGTTACTCAGCTGTGGTATCGTTGATGAGATTTGAGTTTTTCCTTGTACTTCGGATTTGAAATCAGGGAGATGATGTTTCAATTGACATGCACGATTATATTCAAACCAATTTCGAAAGAAATCTATGGGCACACGTCCCTGAAAATTTTATTTTATGGATAAAAATCGGCTGCGCCCTTTTTGGAAAGCGCGGCGAAACGCAAGCAATTCAGAGTCGCCACTCGGGTTTTAGCGATGAAACACCCAAGGAACCGAACTTGAAACGTTTGCTACGTTTTGATTTGAAAAAAAGCTTTGTAGACTGGATCATCGTCACCTTCGATATCTGAGGTTCGGGAGCCAGGTTACGAGACGGGAAGGGTTTTATGGCACCCCTCTCGCCCAATCCGTAAATCGGTCTCTACTCGGGCATTTTGTAAAACGTTTGCACTTTTCTCTCATTAATCATTTTTTAGCCATTTAGGGCAGGAGAACAGTTAAAGGGGATTTAAACTGTAACAAATTGCATTATGTGACAAAATGTGATGCTTGCTTTATTGAAATAGTAAATAGTATAAATTGAGAACAAGCACTTGTGAGCATTTTAAACAGACTAGAACACACTGGCCTGGAGTATCGTGTGTAGGAAGAAACCTGCATGCACTGGACGAACCACTGCATGCAGAAATGACCTGCTTACACCACACTAGAATTGGCGTGCGCCGGTAGGCTTAAACTCACAATTCCTATTCTCAACCCTCTGGGATTTGGAAAGGACCAATGCACACCCAGGACAAACCACGCAATTTATATCACAGCCTATATATAGTTACAGACATTAGAAATGGCTTTAAAGCCCTGAAATAAACAGAACACCCCATAAATAGTGTGGGAAAATAAACAGAGGCCAAGGCTTAGTTACCATGCAAGGGTCAGCCACTGGCCTGAGAAGTACCGGCATGCGCGGGTTGCCCACTACAGCACGCAGGTTCTTATCATTTGGTCAGTGTTTGGCTTTGCATTTTCTGGGTTCTGAAACATGACCAGAAGGATCCCAGAGGTACTCCATAGCAGCATAAATGAATATTAAGGAAGTAAAATTAGCAACTTTAACTATGGAAAACAGTAAATTGGTTATTAGGCATGCTCACAGTGATAAATAGACAAGAAATAAAGCTTAAAACAAAGATCCTGACCCCAGTTCACAACTGGAGTACGCGGGTTCCGAACTTGAGTACACCAGTTCGGAACTGGCGTACACGGGTTCGTTCCAGACAGGTCCCAGTCCCCATGCCAATTCTGCACGTACTGCCAAGGATGGGCGTACGGGTGCTTATGACCGGCGCACGCTGGGTCTTGCCATTGACGATTTTTGAACCTTTGTAGCTTTAGGGCCAAGACTGGTATTGATTACCAACCTTAACCCTGCCACCCCCCCCAGGGATCAGAACAGAAAGCAGTATAAAGATGTTATACCTTTGGTTTTTGGGTTTGAAATAGTGCTTGAGCTTGAAGATTGGATGACGAATGGTGAGTGTTGATGGATGTGAATGAGTGGTGTTTTACTTACTAGTATCTTCCTTTGGCAAGGAAGAGATGAACAAGGGGTTAGGGCTTGTTTGGAGGCTTCTTTTGAACTTGGCAACTTGTAATTAGGAACTTGGAACTTGGAACCCTTACAAATGGAAGCATATGTGGGTATATATAGGGGGAGAGGGAGTGAAAGAGGGAAAAGGCCAGTCAAAGTGGCTGGTGCCTTAGCTCTTAAGCCTTCACTCTCATTGGATGAGAGAGAAAATGTAATGGGATGGGTGTAAGAGATGTCCCCTGGCAAAGACTGCTTTTTCGACGGATTGGAAGGTTCTCATGTGCTGTAGACCACTAATCATGGCTTCTGCATGCTGAAAAACACAAGTTTGACCAGAGGTTTGACTAGCGTACACAGGTTCTAAACTAGCATACGCCAGTCAACGAGAAGAGTTGACCTGCGTACTCAGGTTCAAACTGCAGCTTTGACCGATGACTGACACGTGGTAAAGGACCGGCGTACGCCGGTGTGGGACCAGCGTGTGCCAGTAGGGTTTTGCTATGGCTTTTTGGTTTTGGTTTAGAGAGTTTGAAAGGGATCTGAAAGGTTTTTGGAATGCTCAAAGCTCAAGCATACTAACATTTCCGGGGTGTTCTTGATCTTATTCATCATCGGGAAATCAAAGACCGTAAGTAAACTAATCTGGATAGTCCAGAATAGGGTGTACAAAATCTTGGCGTCTATGACTCTTTCTCTCATAGACCGTAGGGGGATTTAGGAAGAGAAAGGACATGGCGAGAGTAATAAACTAACAAGTACTTCTATGGTTCCTCGATAAATTTCCTTTTCCTGATAGATAAGAGGGTCACAAAAACACAACCTAACTGATCCTGGAACGAGGATAAGAGGGTCACAAAAATAAATGAAATGTGGCCACAAACCTACACAGGATTCAATTTTGATACAATCATCCTGCATGCCTCTACAATAGTATTAGACGTACGCCAATACAACAAATAAAGACTGACAAACATATGTGCTATTGAAATGCTAAGAATGGACACACACCAAAATCTTGCGTTCCAATCAACAAAAGTACGGAAATTATAACAACAAAGAATTGAACCTGCATTGAGCAGGGTCATGAAAGGGTGGCTCAATCCTTGCTGAAAGCATCGAAACTGAATAGGGAGATACTAAAACAAAGCAAATAGAGATCCCAGATAAGTCATTGATGTGCATTAGAAAGAGCTGACAGCCTGATATTCATGCACACTGCAAATAGGTCGGGCTAAGGTTCGTTGAATTCTGCATGCATTGTGGATCAAACTACCATATTGCCTGTGTTTTCGGAAGTAATGTGCAGTGTATGAGCATGAGAGTGCTCTCACCTCAATCGATTTCTACCCACGACCATATAAAGCATGTAAAATGGACTTTATATTAAGGTATTATGGAGCACCCAAAAGCAGTTTCATTATAAGACAAACAGTACCAAAGCACTGACTCGACATAGTTTCCACAAATATTACAAGGGCTTACCGGATGTTCATTTTCCTACCACCAGTAGACTACATTTTTCTCAAATTGTCTAACCTTGCCTGTAAATCACTGTCTATCCCAGTGTCGTCATTTCCCGTCGCTTCAGCTTGTGCGACCTTATTTTTTGCAGCTGGTGCAGCTACAGCGGATGAAGGTGCATTCAAAAGCTGCATATAAAAATTCATACAAAGTTACCATTCAAAAGGTCCTAATTAGCAAACATTCTGAGTAGATAAACGAATCTCGTAGCATAGAAGAAATACCTCAGATTTCATATCAATTCCAATCTCATCAAGAACTTGATTCACTAGTTCTTCCGTTTCTTCTTCTTCCTCATCCCCTTCCAACGCATCATCAATGGCATCTCCCATGACCTCAGTAACCATTTCCATCTTCTCATTCTGCCTCTCAAATTCTTGCATTATTTTCTGTAGTGCTGGCAAATTCATCTGCCTATTCATCTGGCCCATTGCCTTTGTAACACCTTTCATTGCCTCCCCCATGGCTTGAGTCGACTTCAAAGTCTGGTTTGTAACATACAGAAAATCCAGTGTTTAGTAGCTCGAAATATAACTAGCGAAGTTACTATAAGTCTGTCACTGTATGCCATCTTTAGCTGAACGAATCAAGGTCATTGACTCTTGGTTTTCATAGCCAATCCAGTACATAGGCCAAAAAAGTTGTGCCATCGCCAGCAGTCTTTATAGCTAACATAATTAAGGAAATACAAAAGTCAACTTTGTGGATCTAAACTTGTTCTGGAAAACAGATTCAAAATAAAGAATATATTTCTATCTGTCAATATAAAGTCAAAACATATCCAGCTCGAAATGCCATATGAAGCAGAAAAGGGCAGAAGATGGAGGTCCAACTAAAGACGAAAAAATGAATGCAAACATCAAGAGCAGCAGACGTGCTCAAAACAAGGTACTAATCTTAGGCTCCATATCAGCAGTACACAACGATCATGAAGTTCCTCTTATGTTTTCTAAATTGACTTCTACACATTCTCTCTTGGAAACATAGTCAGAAGGACACACATGGGACAGGGCTCAGTTCACCACAAACAAGGGAAAGACATTACAACAGAAAGTTACATCACTGTAAAATATAATGATAACAACGAATATTTAACCAAAATCAATACATACCTGGATTCTAAGAGCTACACCCTGGAGCTGAGATTTTAGCTTATAAAACTTTTCAATCTGATGTCGCGTTCTAATAAGGTCTTTGGCCATGATTTTAACAGCTCCCTGGAACAAAAGTACTTGCAATCATTATTTCATACCAATGTTATGTGGATACATGACTTGCTCCATCTCTACTAACAAACAATGCTGCAATAATCAAGCAGGAGATATCTGGCTATTAAAAATTTATAAACAATGAAGCAAGCTCCAGAGAATGAGAAGTTATAATGTTAAATTACTCCGGAAAAAGGAGAAAGGCGGAGAAAACAAATCTGTTCATTTAAGTAATCATGATTCCCAAGGCAGGTACCTTTATTGACACGAGAGATAAAGGTAGCTCAAATAAAACCTAAATGCAGTTGCAATGGAATCGACAGTACTGAGTCTACTGACAAAGATTTGATGAAAACAGAATCTTATACAAAAGCAAGATATCCAGTTCAGGACTAAGCATATCCAAGGAAGACAAAAGTGGTTGCCTTGCTGACGATTTTTACTCTTAACGACCTTCCTCCGTCAAAGAGCAAGTGGCTAAGAGCAACGAGCTCACTCAATTAGCAACAAACACATATACTATACATTCCAAAATGTAGGTCCATTGGCTCACCAACCTTAAAAGGAGTTCAGCCCATCATTGTAATGATGTTAGAATTAGTGAAAGTTGCAAATGAAAATAGAGGGAGGAAATGACACTCATAAGATAACGGAGATCAGAATGAACCATGGTACATTTGGAGTGCAGTTTTTCTACATATTCTGCAGCATACATGGACGTAGGTATGGAAAAAGTACATACCATCTGTCCCTGCTTAGCATTTTTCTTCATCTCCACAATCAGCTTCTTCTCTTGTGTTTGTAAGCCCTGCCTCTCTCTTTCTATTTCTCTAATTGATTTGTCCAGCATCCTTTTATTTTCCCGTAGGAGTTCTGAAAATTACAATCACAAATTCAAGTTATACATAGAGCCTTCAAAAGTCATAACTCGACGGTGTATGACATAAATCATTGTGTCTTTGACGAGTGCAATTTTGTTCACCCTCTTTAAAAGAGGGTGAACATTACCCACCTTCCTACTGGTTAAAATGGTGTGGATCTCACAAAGTGATGTCATGCTTACCATGCAATACACTTTTTGATAAGCATGATATCACTTTGTGATGGGATTTACATCATTTCAACCAATAGGAAGGAATGTAATGTTCACCCTGTTAAGTGGAGGATGAACAAAACTCAACTCAGTCTTTGACCATATCACCAAAACAGTAGGCACGTGAACCACAACCTAAAGTAAGTGTCAAACGGAAATTAGATGCACTTCCTAACGCCCAAAAATAGATGTTTGTACACAGGACAAAGTAACGCAACACTTGCAGTCATCTAAAATGGTAATCTATCCTAGACCCAGTAAAATTGGAGCAGGAAAAAAAAAAAAAAAAAAAGCTTTGATTTCCACACTACTGTTGTCTTTGTCATAGGGCAGTTGTCAACATAGAAAGGAGACGTTTTTAAGCTCAACCAAATAATTGCAAATATTGACAACCTGAAACCTAAATTAAGGATCACAGCTTTACGATCCCAATTACGTTACGCGCAAGTAGAGCTCAAAAACCTGCTGCAATTTACGGATGACTCCAATTGTAGTACTGCCCCAATTAGGTATCAAATTCAATTGACATGATCGTGAAAAATCCAACTCGAGATGTCACACGATGATAACAATTAGCGAAACCAATATGTGCGTTTGTGTGTGTACGGATCGAAAAGTGAACCTGCGGGTGTCTTCCTGTTGCCGAAGAGGAAACTCATCTTGATTGATCGACGAAGACTGCGCGTAACTCCGATGAATCTCTGCTTTGCTCTCTCTCTCTCTCTCTCTCTCTCTCTCTCTCAGAACGAAGACTACACGTCGAATTCGATAAGTGGTTTGCTTCGGGCCCTTGATGATCGAACTACTATTCTATTACTATTTCGCAGTAACGCGGTATAGTTGTTGAGGAAAAACTATTAGACGGGAAACCCCTCGACTCTCGAGAGTCTCTAAGCCGGAAAATTTTGCGGATATGTGCCGACTGATTTTTCAGCCGTTAAATTTTGAGCCTTAATAAAATACACACACAATTCAACGGTCAAAAATCCCTCCGTATAGAGGATCTGCCCTCGAGCAATGCAATGGTGACCATGTTTGAGAACCAAGCGATAAGTCACCAAAGAATGTGCTCATTTGTCTTGTATTGGAGCATGTTTCACCAATACTTTGATGACACATTACATAGTACTCAAAATATGATACTCAAAGATCACCACCAAAATACTATTGTTTCTCCTTGCCGTGCTTTGGGGCATTTTTTCATCCCGCATTGGCGTGAAAAGAAAGTATTTCACAATAAAGCTCATACTAATGAATGACACGAAGAGAGCCGGAGCCCATCACGTGACGATGTTCCGAAAACCAGTAATAGATTTTTACTGGTCACGATAGAGAAGACCCAGGCCATGCCTCCACTAAAGTCATGTTTAGAAATTGGCTTTGCTAATCTGGAAAATTATGTGAAGGCTGGAAATTAAGCGGACACAGATTACATGGTCGACTGTATTTGTCATGTACGTCTTGATCTAAATTTTTACCACAAGATCCAGAAAAATGTTTTTTATTTTTTCCTAATTGGCAGGAGGGGAATTAGAGAAGTTTAGGGCAAATGAACGAGCTGAATGACTAATGATTCAAGGTAGATTTGAGATATTTAAGCTTGACTAGCTTAAGAGTGAAGATTTTCTCAAACGAATTTGAATCGAGTTTATCCAATGCCAATATCGAGTACTTTGAGCTTTTTATGCATAACAAGCCGAATGAGTTCAATGTTAACTTGTTCAGGCATAGTTTCAAAACTTAATGAGCTTAAAAAAAATATGAAAACTAAGTTGTTTATATAACAAACCGATCTCTGAACAAACTTTCAACAAACGAAACGTGTTCTAACAGAAGTTAAAACTCCATAGTTCGTTTATTAGCCCTACAAAACATTCACACCCAAAAAATGAAGCGTACTTGTAAAACTTCAACCCAAAGTTACAATTATAAGTGGTGAAAAAACCTTCGTAACATTTATTAGTTGGTTTGAAGCTACTCTTAGTTCAGATATTTTCCCGCCGAAACCAAGAGGTATCCAACGCAATAAATGGTAGCTTACACCCATGCTCATGCAGGGTTCAATCCCTGCGAATCCTCAAATAGATAAAGTAAATATATTCTTGAACTATTTCCAAGAACATACAAAATCAAACCCACCCAAATCTTAAAAGAAGCAGATTATTCGGATCAATTCGCAACCAAAGCAACAAGCAACATATAGTCACAAAATGTCCACAATTATTTTCTTCTATCAAGACAGCATGTGAACATCGTTTCCATTCCGAGTGGTACTGGGGACAGAATAATCAAGTCAAGCATACGCCTGGAAAGGCTTACTCCTCCATCATTAAGCTGATTGGATCATAATGCATCAAATACCAATTTAACCCTCCAGACAAGAGATGGCTGCATAATTTTACAAGGGGGGCAGCGTTCATCTACCTTCATAGTTTCTGAAATTTGTCATTTGGTTGATTCCGCTTTCAGCCTCTGGACATCTACCAACTGGTACATATCCCCTCGCCTCTGCTGCTGAAATGGAAGATTGGTCCTGCATGTTGTAGCACAAGTTTTTAGGGGAATCCACGCAACATAAAAGTCAAGCCTCTTACAGCATTTTTTCTAATATGTTTACATATTCCTGATGTCAAAACACATATAATATCCCCCACAAACTGCAAATTCAGTAATCATCGCTTCAGTCCAGAAAATGTGAATTGGTAACTGTTTCCTGCTATGCTTAAAGTTCAAATTGAAAAAGAGGAACCCTACTAATTATAATGTGATTAAAAAAATTAAAGACCAAAATACAGAGTTCCAGGGATCATAGCTTACTGAAGTCACAAACAAGAGGGAGAATGGATAGGAATAAAGAACAGGATGATGACTGGCTCACCTTCTGAGATCAATAAGCGAATAATCTATCTCTGCAACTACTATAGCCTCATCATGCTCTGTTGTTGCCATGACCTCCCCAAACTGCCATGTTCATCCCCTTCAGTGCTCCAACGGAGAAATCACCAACAGCATGGATGTACAAATAATTAGAGACTTAATTGTAGACTCACCGGTCCAACAAGGGTAGAGTGTCCCCAAGCTACATAACCAGCACTAGCATCTCGAGCAGGTGAACAAGTTGCCACAAACAACTGCCAGTTGTGGACACACAACCAAGTGAATACAGCCATCAAAACTAAAAACAAAAATTATGTTGAGAAACCTAATGCTCATTTAAAATGGGACAGTTTATTGATTCATTAAAAACAATGTCAGGTATCTTTCAAAGACGTGCTTAATCATCCCAAGCACAAGGCCATCCCAAAATAGCACAGATAACCAAGCATTCTCAATTTCTACCATTGCATGTGCAATACGTGATCATGTGATTCAGAATTGTACTAGCTTGCAATAAATCAGTAACATAGTACTAAAGGCGAAACAAAAAGCAGTTGGTAAAAAATTACCTGGCAATCCATTGCCCTGCAGGAGAAAAATGGAAGTAAATATTAGAACGAACAGTTATAAGAGTCAAAGGTATGAAACAACTGAAGCAAATAAGAACCCTTCCATCCACATCCTCACAGGATTTGTGTAAATATGACTGTAGTACCTCCGTAGAAACCATTAGTCATATCTGGGACAGCTCTTGCTGTATGGGAGCTGATTATTCCCCTTTATTCCTTAACTACTGCCTTGTCATGTGCCAAGACTCAGGACATGACTCTTATGTCCCATGGTGCATTTGTCCTCCATAATCACAGAAGTTTGGGACATAAACTGGGGATACTAGATCATTGAGCATATAAGACAATGAGTTACATGGGCAGGAATAGGTTTTGGCAGCAGCAAGCAGCACACACATGGACACTGAGAGACACAGACGAGCAAAAGAGAGAACAAGAAGTTTCTCTCAACTGCAGTGAAAATTTTGAAGCAAAAAACAACAATTATAAACAAAAAGTACACTTCTACTATCACTGTGGTTTGCAGAACAAAATTACTTTCAAACACATTTAAGCAGCAACAGGAGTCGTAAGATGAACCCAAAGCCTCAAACTTGCAGTTGGCTTCTGCAATTGACTTTTAACATTTCCCTGTACTCCCAAATTCCGACATATATGGGCAAATGCTTGGGCAATGGTAAAAAGATCAGGTAACAAAAAGTGGGAATGGGGATTCAACCCTCAGAGAAGCCACTTTGCCCATAAATAGGTAGATTAAGCCAATAGCAGTCCTATGACGTGGCATCCTGAGTCAAATATGAAATGAGGACTTATGATTGCAAATTTTAGTAAGGAATATGGAAGGTACAAGGTAGCACTGTCAAATGAGTTACCTTGCTCTCTGCAATAGCTCCCAGTGCAATGGACCAGTCACCATGTTAAATGCCCCAGGATAGCAGATCAAGTGAGCCCCTGATAATAAATGAACAGTTGTAAATGTTAGAAACCATGTTATAACACGAAACTGAGTTCCACCAAGGAATCCAGGGGGATAGGACGGCACCAAAATGTGCCTAACATGTGCTCTGTTATAAAACTGAGAGCAGAAGGAAATCAGTTACGACAAAGTTGCTGATCTTGGAGAATCAGTTAAATGTCTAATTTTAACCAAGGCATATTGATCAAGGAAAAAGTTACTAAATTTCATCCTATTTTAAGAGGATACAGTGAATCAACATATTTTAGGTGTCAACATCTAAAAATCAACTTATGTGCCCGCATGATAACCACCAAATAAACAGTCTTATCTCATCAGATGCTACGAAGTAGTGGAAAACCCCCCAAATAAAACCAGTAACCAGTTCTTTTTTATTTTTCCGTATTTGTGCAGAACAAATTAACTTTGAAGGTGTAAATAAAGACACCTGTCAAACAAACAGATGAAAGGAGAACATACCTCTTGCTGCATATAGCATTGCTAATTCCTGGAACCGGATGTCGTAGCATATGCCGATGCCAATCCGACCGACATCTGCAATAAAAAAACTCCTTGTAATTTGTAATGGATCAAATAAAAGGCCAATGACAAGAGTAAAGTCTATGTCCCAGTGATCTTTGGGACTGCTGAACGGAAAACAAGCAAACCTGTATCCACAATAGTTGGACTCTCCCCTCCTGTAAGAGTCAGTGATTCCTTAAAGGTTATCTGACCTGGAATATCAATGTCAAAAAGATGTACCTGTATTTATGGCCAGAAAGGTCGTCAGAACTTTTGCAAAGGAGTCAAAACAGTAGTCAATTATCTATCTTCGGTATCGTCAATATTGTCCTGCCAATTAATAATGTAAGAATAAAGGAGGCACATACCTTCCTGTGTTTTGCCTTGAGCTTTCCATCACTACCAAAGACACAGCAGGTATTGTATAACTTATCACCAGAACGTTCTGGTATAGAGCCACCAACAACTGTAATCTGTAGACTCCGGGAGACTTCAGACAGCATCATAGTTGAAGGAGATGCATCACTACCTGCATCAATATCCTCTGCATATACTGGGAAACTAGCATTTGAGTATGGACTATTCCATATTTCCTGACATGGGGTAGATACAATCAGAATCTCAGTTGAAGTATCTTTTTCAAACTTAATTAAGATCACAATATACTGGAGAGAGAAATGATAAAAATACTCATAGAAAGTCCTTTCGAAAGGTCAAATGTGAGTACAGTTAACACTGGCACGTAGTACAGAGACTCTCAAATTCAAGAACAAGGCATATCCAATGCCAGTGGTCACATCACCATGTGGTAAACAACACCCCCTATTCATGAAGGGTCAGATTATTTTTCCGAAAGAACCACCATGAAGGGTCACATTAAGGGAACCTATAAGAACCATATGGTAAAGAAATTTGAGTGACTTATGTAGGATACTAAGATTAGAAGTCTTTTGAATGTTAGTGAAACAAATTTTATTTCAAACCATTAAGGGATAGAGACTCTATACTCGCTTTAAATCTTTCAAAGGCCAAAAGCATTTTATTGTGAACATCTAAAAGCTATGTTACATGGATCCTTCATTTTGGCTCAAGTACCCGTGTCGATGTGTCCGACACCCGTATCCTTTTAGACACTCAAATCCTCTAATTGTTAAGATACTTCCAGAAAAAGAATATCAAATTAGCTAGAAAAGCGATCTTTCGAGTATTTCACATAGACAAAAAATAGGGAAATAGCAAAAACATAATTTTCTTAACCCTTTCTTATTTAAATACATTTGTAAACATAGTTTACGGTACATAATCTGAGAAAATTATGCAATATATAATACAAACAAGAGTTCAAGACGTGTCCCCATACCCATACCCAAGTTGGGGACACATATCCACGTATCCTAAGATTTAAGTTTAGGAAGGTCCGACGCTTGGACTTGCACCTGCACCTGATACTCGCACCCGAGTCCATGTAACATAGTCTAAAAGTATGCATCATCTTCAGATAAAAGCACAGGTGCACAATGAGGATATATTTACGGAGATATATTTACAAAAAAGCAAGGTATGACAGCGATAGTCTCGTTGCACCCTCAGATCTGCCTAGACTCTACAAACTTACAGGAAGAACAACTAACTGGGCACCCTTTTGTGCAGCTTCCTCAATTGCTTTTCGAGCATGAGCAATGTTTCTTTCCTTGTCAGCAGTTACCAATAACTGGCAAAGAGCAATCTTGAACTGAAATAGAGGAAACACAAGAGTCATAGAAATACAAAACTCCAACACTTCACAACATGTTCCCAAGATGAAAAGGAGATGAAGTTTAAACACATTCATTTAAATCATTTCCAATTTGAAACTTGTAAAAGAATTAGGAGCATTCGCAGTCCCAACCCACTTCTTCATAGTGCTACATAGACCTATAACCAGCAAAAGTGATTCCAACAACTTTCAAGAAACTACCAATAACTACTGCTTCACACCAATTCGAATCTCCAGCATACAACCTGACAGGATAGGTCCTAGGTCCTCTGGTACAGGAATGGGAACAAAACGTGCTAAGCCTTATGGTTACTCGTGGTGCAATGGAGGTAAGCTTCTATAGATTACAAAACTAAGAATGTAAGAACTCAAAAGACAAGCATGAAGCATCTAATAACAAGAAGTAAAATTTTGCCAATTACTCATGTAAAAAACATTTCTAGCAGCATTCTATGACTTTGCGTTGCCTTGTTGAAGCGCCACGCCCTCTAGATTACAAATTCTCAATCTAATATTTTCTTCTGGGGAAAATTTTCAGGAACTACATAGGAAAAACTTGCGGAGAATGCTTAGAATGCTAAGTTCAGAGTTTTTTTTTTTTTCTAAAAAAGAACTATTAACGTAGGCGTACCGTATTTAAAACACGTTCCAAGACTTAATTTGCTAGACAGACTATTACTAATTTGCTATAGCGTCTTCTGTCTTTTCTGGTAACACCTCGGACCTCACAAGTCAAAGAAACTCCTCAATACATTGCACCCACTTGAATATTATTACACAAAACAAAAACATGTACAATGAACAGATCAAAGAAAAATTAGTAGACGATTAATGTCCATACACATCTGTATTTGACGATACATGAAACATGAGTGCGTATAGAGAGAGAGAGAGAGAGAGAGAGAGAGAGAGAGAGGAAGGATCGAGACTGGCCTTGGTGAGGGGAGGGGTGGGCAAGGGAACAGCGGGAGGAACCCTAGATTCTTCGGCTACGGAGGCAGCGGCCATCGTGTTTGTTGTAGCTGAAGAGACCGCTGTGTGTTTCCCCTTGGGATGATTGTTGAGGTTATTGTGACTGAAATTGTGGTTGTGGAAAGGAATTAGGAAGGAAGTTTTGGTGGTGAAGTGAGAGATAGGTTTATAGCGTTTGGACAGACTCCGATTGGATGAGTTGAGCCTGAGGATGGATGACGAGAGGAAGCTAATTGCAGCCATCGTTTTCATGGAGCTTTGTCATTAGGTAGTAGTACATCCCACTGTAAAACGCTACGAAGAACCGTTGCGTTGTAGTGGTCACTCAGGCGTGTTTTCTTGTTTAGCATGAGAAAATAAACGACCGAGCCGTGAATAGTTGTTTACGGAATCAATCGCGATTGTCCAAAACTTTTAGCCGGTCTAAATGTTAATGATGCTTTCCTGGGAAAACTTCATTCAAATTCAAACCGTGCAGAACACTTTTAAACGATTACAATTGATTGTTACGGTAAAGAACTTGTTGGCGTAACCGTGAATAAGGTTATCTCTTCTAGCATAGATACTCGTCCGTTCTTTTTTCTTTTCTGATCCGCTACTCGTCTGTTCTTTACTTCTTTATCATCTAGTAGCAATTTTGTTCGCACTCTAGTATGATGAAGATAATTTTATATACATTTGGTGAAAGCTTTTTATAAAATGATAGTAATAGGAATCATTCATTTTACGTAAATTGATGTGTATGCTCTATCCAGTCCCATACCCAAATTACATTTTTTTTTATTAAGGACGTACGTACTGTGTTCGATTGAACAAATTTTTTGCATTTCTCGTACCAAATCAAATCATCTAGAATGAGCGAGTCTAATCATCGAAGAGGACTCACCCAATGTGGGTGAAGTGACCTTCACCAAATGAAGGTGAACAAAATTGCTATTCTTTTTATTGGCCTCGCTATCCCTTTATTAAATGTAATATTTTTTTTTTATTAAAAAGTCCATTTGCACATACATTAGTCTATACTAGATCCCAACACAAATGAATTTTGTCAAGTGCA
>JAOTQK010000018.1:22564019-22588256 GCA_025642025.1 Rhododendron ferrugineum
AAAGAACAGTGAAGACCAAAAGAATTCAAAGAAGATCGTTGTAAATCTCATTTTTCGTCATTTCTCAATTGTTTTTTTCAACTTCGATACAGATTTTTCTCATCAAATCGAATTCTTAATGTCACCGTTGTCACATAAACCGACGAACAACTAAAAAGTAAACTGATCAACAAATATTGACACCGTTTTCAAAGTAATTATTTAGTTTAAATTGACCCTGAGATTGCGTTTAGGATGAAGAGATTGGCGGAGGGTTTTACACTTGGTAGAGAAAGAAATGAGGAGGAATTAAACAAATACTACTAGGTCGCAAATCCCTCCACAAAACAATTAACCACACAAACCCATATGAACAGGGCAAAAGCAATGGCTGCAATGCCATGCCCATAATTTTAAAACACAGCTCCGAACACAGTTCAGATCATTCGATGCATATGATTTCATGTGCACCGAATGATTCGGTACATAGTTGTATAGTTGTATTCGGAGTTGTGTGCGTGGAGTTTCTCCAGGGCAAAATCCATTTGACACACAGCCCAAATAGAATCAGGACCGTCCAGATAGAATCACAAAAACAGTCCCACATACCTGAACCGAATGCGCTTGAGATCGTTCCCACCGCGTGGCATGGACACGAAGGTAATGAGAACACCGGAATCCACCTGCGCAACCCACTCCTTGGGCTCGTGCTCCTCCACGAACACGACCGGGTCGACTCGGCGCCCGCTCGCAGACGCCGCCGGCGTCCCCTCGCCGCTCGACATCCCCTTCAACCTCTCCTCCATTTCCTTCCCCCACTGTCTCGACCCCGCCGTCGATGCCGAGTTCAAGCTCGCCGTCCGCCGGTGCGACCACCGGAATCTCTGATCCAATGCCAAGTTCGGCTCGCCGCCACGGCAGCTCTTTTGTCGGTGCTGAGTCGTCATTGCTCCCGTGCACGGAGTGCAGTTTCGGTACGCCCCCGATGCCTTCCATGCCATGTCCTTTATCTGCAAAACCAAATCCTAAGCCTTAATTCCCCCACAGAGTACACACACAGATAATGAGCACAAGAAAGAACCGTGTTGAGTACGGACGCAACGTAATACCGCGAAATGAGTCAGGTTCACTCTCAAATTGAACAACAAGAATTTCTTGATCAAATGCAAACAATATATATATGTAGAATAAATGAGAGAGAGAGAGAGAGGAATTAGTACTACCTGATAGGTGAGAGATTTGAGGGATTGCTTGGTAGTTGGAGTGGCACTGGGATCTTGATTTAGGGAATCATCACCGGGATGCTTCGAACGAGCTATGCACGTCAGCATTTTGGCTCCTTTGGGTCTCTGTGTAGGGATTTGGAATTAAACGAACTGACAGTTTCCGTAGTTTGTGTCTCAAAAGTCCGGAGTATAGAATTTGTCTTGAACTGGAAGTCTGGAAGGATCGGTTCAGTGCTGTAGTAGTACAATCCAGTACCAGTAGTGGTGTAGTCAGTGGTAGTTGTGGGTTGAGCTTTAAAGCCGATAACCAAGCACCAGTGCCCATGACCAGTGGTAGTTTTCGGTCAGTTTGCGTTCATCTCAACTAATTTTGGGTACCTGAAAGTAACAAACCTGCATAACCTCAAGTGGAGTAATTTTTCAGTAGTGCCGGAGTACCGCCACGTGGTGCATCGGACCACTTTACAACCACAAGTTCATGTGAGATTCATACACTTAGTGGTAGATCCCACAAAATATGTGGTTGCAAAGTGGTGTATTGTATAATTTCACCATCCAGTGGCCTCAAGATTTGAAATGTTTGGTCTTTCGTCCCTGTGAAACACTGAACACTTATTATTTTTTCATAACCACTTGGCCAAACATCCCTTTCTCATAAGCACTTGACCAAACATCTCGGGGTTAATGCCACACCTTAAATCACGCCATCACATAACAAATCCCAGAATTGATAATCAAAAGTCAAAAAAAAGAAAAATATATACTCCATGTATTATTTTTATTTTTTTGGTCAAAAATTGAGAAGTATAGTCCAACAGTACTTACACAATAGAGTGTATTACAAAAATTATGGACAAAGTCAAATTAATCATATAACTATTGTAAACGAGAAAATTTACAAGAAAAATACAATGCAGTCGATATTTTTCATCCCGACTCAAATGTGGAGCCTGACACAAAAAAGGGCACTCGCGCTCTGTATTACTCACAAGGTTATGGCATAGTAATGAAGAAAAGGACTCGTGTACATCGACAAGTCACTGGATTTGGGCACGTCTCGAGGGGAAAGTTTTCACTTTCGAGTTTTTACCTTTTCACCTCCTCATCAGCATCTACAACGAGAAATTTTTATGTATACCGGGATATCAAAGGTGTTAGTATTTTTTTCGACCCGTTTTAAATTTTTTGGTCATTTTCTGATCACATTTGGATAATCGGTTCTGTTCATTTTGTAGATTTCGACGAGAACCTTAATCTTACCGAAAATCGTGTTCATCAAACTTTAGTAGATCAAGTGAAAATTGCAAAAAAAAAAGAAGACAAAATTGGATTCCGATTCAGTGTGTTTTTTGACCTAATTTTGATTATCTTTAATTTTTACGTGTGCCGATCATGTATCTACTAAAGTTCAATGAACATGATTTTGGGTATGATTAAAGTTCTCACCGAATTTTATAAAATGAACGGAGCCGATCATCCAAGTTTGATCGAAAAATGACAAAAAAATGAGAAACGGACATAAGGGAATATCAAAACCATTGGTATATCCGGTATAAAAAATAAAATAAAATACTGTTTCTCATCTCCAACAGCCTAAACCATTTTTCCCGACTCCCAACTAGGGCCGTAAGTGAGTCAAGCTACTCGCGAGCTCGGTTCGTTCGATAAAAGCTCGGCTCGTTAAGGGAGGCTCGGCTCGATTAAAGAGGCTCGTTTAGTAAATGACTAAGCTCGGCTCGTTAAGGCTTGAGCTGAGCTCGAGCTTGAGTTTTTGGCTCGTTAAGTTAACGAGCCGAGCTCGAGCTCGCCGAAACTCGGCTCGACTCGGCTCGTTTACACCCCAGTTCCAACCATCGACCACCCACGGATCAAAAAAAACAAAAATACCATCGACCACCCCCTTCCTTTCTTCCCAACTCCCTTCTCCATCTCTCTCTCAAATTCTAACACTCTGTTTGATTTACAATTTTGAGATTTATTTTTGAGATAAAAAAATTCTATAGATTTGTGTATTTTTCCGTTTTTAGTAAAAAAAATTAATGTTTTGACAAATTTTTTTACTTTTTGAATAGATGTAAGCTATGTACATTCAAAAAGTATAAAATAAGTAAATAAATTTGACAAAAAATCACTAAAGACAAAAAAATAGGGATAATGAAACAGTTAAAATTTTTGGAGAGATTATTTATGAGAGAAGAACCAAACAAAGTGTTACCTCTGTTTGAAATCCATGGAAATGAAGGGAAATAAAAGAGAAGGAAAATGGTCGGAAAAATTTACTATTTATTTCACTTGAAATTCTTTGCCTTGTTTGGAACATTTTTTGAAAAGTATTTTTTAAAAGATTCCCCTTATGACCCGTTTGATAAACGGATTGGAGGTTGGGATTGAATTACTAAGGGGATTGGATTAGTAATTCTTTGTTTGGTTTTCAAAATTGATCTGGATTGGTAGTCCCATGGGATAAACAATCCGGTCCATAGGGGGTATTAGCAATACCCCTTGGGACTTGGTATTCGTAATGCAATCTCAACCCCTCCTCATTACCAATCTCTTCTCATTACCAATTTCTTCTATCAATCCAATTCCATCATCTAATCTCATCTCAAACAAACATGATATGAATAATCTCATCATCTAATTTTATCACAAACAAACATACTCATTATCAATCCCTTCTCATTTCTAATCCCAACCCTAATCCCATCTTCTTACGAATCACATCCATCTATCTCTGTTATCAAACGGGGCCTTAGATTCTCTCTATTTTCAATATGCTCTCTCTCTACTTATTACCCCTACTACTCTCATAATTTTTTTTTTTCAAAAAGTGTTCCAAACACAACATTATTTTCTTCAATTTTTCTCTTCCAACTAAACAATGGAAGGGAAATTTTGAAAATTTTCATTTCTTTTCTTTTCCTTTTATAGGTTCCAAACAGAGCATAAAGAGGCTCGAAGAAACTAACAAGTCAAAATCTCGAACCAAAGCTTTGATCTAAAACAGGTAATCACTCATTTTGCCTTAATTTCTTCCCTCAAGTTCTGTTACTTTCTGTATATTTTTCAATTTTGGTTAAAATCAGTTTGCGGTCATTTTTGAAAACCCCCAAATTTAAGAATATTGCCTTCGTTGGAATTCGCCTTTGATTGCACATATATTACACATACATACATGCATTTACAGTTTACATTTTTTTTGATCTGATTTCTGTGGTTTTAGATGGAAACAGGTCTTAATTAGGGCAATTTTTTTTTTTTTTTTTTGGGGGGGGGGGGGGGGGGGGGGGATGAATTTTTATGATTCTGCCAAAGCTGCTTGTGCATTCGACTCGTTTAAAAGTCGAATCGAATTTGAGTTTTTGACTTAGAATCCGTTCCAGAATACCTTTTAAAAAAATAAGTACTTATTTTACATTTTTAAATTTAAAAATAATATAAATAAAAAATAATTTTTTAATTTTTTTTTGCACCGTATAAAAAATCTTATCAAGATCTTTCAAACAAGATGCATATTATATAATTTTAGATTTTATTAAGCCTATTATTTTTAAATTTAGAATTATCTCCTTAAAAAATAAGTACCCGTTCTGAAACGGGCCTTATTCACTAACAATAATTCTAGTACCACATACATGTACACACCCAAATACACACCCACGCTAAATTGATTCACTAAATGAGTCGATTTTAACGCTCAAAAACTCGATGGGCTCGTTTACTCAATACGTCCGACTTGAACATCTAAAATTTCGTCGGCCACGGTAGAGAGAGGATCTGAACTCTGAAGCCTCTAATATTCCAATTCCATCTTCTTCTCCGTGTCATTACACAGGGAGAGAGAGAGAAATAGAATGGCTCAAATTCCTAATCTGGACAACGCTCCTATCAATCTCACATCCATAAGGTACATCCAGTAATCACTCACATTTCTACTTGTTTTTTCGTTACTGTCGTTCTATCCAGTTTAATTAATTTCGTATCCTTTCGTGTTTTGTGTGAAATCATCAGAGATCAATCTCAGAAGGAGCTCATCACTATCCTGAAAAACGTGAGTTTCAATCTCATGCGCAGCGAAAAACTCCGCGTAATTTTGCGTTACTTATATACGTGTATGTGTTTCTCTGACCTGAATTCAAGTAATTCTTGTGCAATTGGTAGATTCGAGGAAAGAAGTGTTTAGTCATCGATCCTAAGCTTGGAGGTGCTCTCTCTTTGATTGTTCAGACCTCACTCCTCAAGGTTTGCAGCTGTTGTAGTTGTTTTCATTTTCGTTGCTTTGTTGTTTAAATTTGTGAATCAATAAGTACTCACTGACATTTACTTGTAGTGTTAGCGTCTTTTTTATTTTATTTTATTTTATGAACTGCGTAAAACTTGTTTCAGTTAAATGGGGTCGGGTGTTTAGTTCTCATTTTCAAAGATTATGACAACGACAAGTCCTAGGGGGCTTCTTTCTTCTTAAGAAATCCCTACCTTTTTCATAGTGTGATCTGGGAGTAGCTCCGAAAAGTGAAGCTACTTGAAAATTAGACTAGCTGAAACGGAAAGATGCATTCATGATTCACCAGTTAAGTTAAGAAAACAGAAGATGGAGGAAAAACAAAAAAACCTTTGCCGTTACGGTCCCACAGTCAGTCAGGCAACCTGACCCATTCCGAACAAGCACACCTGAGTTGTAAGGAAAAATTGTTAAAGCACCCAACTTAGAACCAATTGGCAGGAGAGTCTGTCCAGGCTCATATACTAGGTTTGGAGGTTATATTTAACCAATATGGGACAAGCTCTAACATTCTCCCGTATGCGCAACCCCTGACTCGCACGTGGTGAGATAAACAGACGATACAACACATACGAGTCAGGGGTCGCACATGGAGAGGTAAACAAATGATTCATAACACATGGATCACAACGAACATCAGTGCACTTATGGCACGAACAAGGGGGAACAAATTCTCCGAAACCCTAGCTCTGATACTATGTTAAAACATCCAACTTTGAACCAATTGGCAATGAGTGGAAAGAATACCCAAGCTCATATACTAGGTTTGGAGGTTATATTTAACCAACGTGGGACAATCTCTAACAAAATTAATAATAAAACTCGTTTTTGGCATTTTGCTTTCAAAATCAAGAAAAATTGTCAAATGTACTGTGTGCAAGCAGGAGCACGGGGTAGAATTGAGGCATCTTACTTCAGAACCAATTCAAACTGAATGCACCAAAGTGGTTTACCTTGTTCGAGCTCAGATTGATTTGATGAAGTTTATCTGCTCGCATGTTCATGCTGATGTTTCAAAAGGACTTCAAAGAGAGTATTTTGTTTACTTTGTTCCTCGGCGTGCAGTTGCATGCGAGAAGGTCAGTTTTCTTTATTTTGGTGTTTGGTCAGTTGTAGCCTTGTAATAATTTACTCAATGATCAAATTGCACGTACATATTTGTAGTGAACCTTTATGTGATGTAAGGACTTTATTTGTCGATTTTTGTAGATACTCGAGGATGAAAAAATTCATCATTTGATGACTATTGGGGAGTACCCCTTATACATAGTTCCTTTGGATGAGGATGTATTATCTTTTGAACTTGACCTCGGCTTTAAAGTAAGTTTTTTATTGCCTGCCTTGGTTGTTTTCCTAAATTATGCCCCCTTGCGCTAATGTCCAAGAGTTTTTGTTTATACTTGACAGGAATGTTCAGTTGATGGGGATATGAGCTCTCTTTGGCATATAGCAAAAGCAATTCACAAGCTTGAGGTTCCTAGCTTTAATATTTCGAAGTTTCGGTGTCCATAACAAACAACTTTTTGTTAGTAAAAAAATTTAGGAGGGAGTGGATTTATGTTGCATGAAGGCCAGTCGCAAGGGTTATTTAGCCTTACTGGTCGGTTCCTCTGTCGTGAATATTCCAGGCCTCTTCCTTCGGGCTGTAGTTGACTTAACTTGACTGAACAATGAAATAATCGTATCTTCAATAACATTTTCGTATCTGAATAGCACCAAAGAGATTTTTTTATAAGTAATTTTGAATCTATGGGCAAATTCGTATTGCACCTGTCCATCTAACAGTTCTCATGGTTTCATGAACTGTAGTTTTCTTTTGGACTGATACCAAATGTGAGGGCCAAAGGCAAGGCATCAGTTCGTGTTGCTGACATTCTGAATCGGATGCAAGCTGAAGAGCCTGTTAACTCCTCTGATGTAATTATGCATCATTCAGCTCCTTTTCATGCTACCGTTCAAGACATTGTTCATGGTCATACAATCTGATCTGTTTCTTCCTACAGATGGGTGTGCCAGAGATTAATACTCTCATCCTTCTGGACAGAGAGGTAATTTTTTTCCCTATTTAGTTCAGCTCCACCACAAAACAGTACTTCATTAACACTTTGTTGCAATTTTTGGTGGTCCATATCTTTGTTGTCTTACATGAAATTATTGCAAGGGTAGATGTAGAGCCCAAACACTTGGTTTTGATTTTGTTTCCTCTAGAGAAAACGAAAATAAGGAAAAACAGATTGAAAAACTGATAAAGAGGATTTTGTAGATGCACCAAAAACAATCTCTTGTTCTTCTATTCAATAGATTTCCATGGCGATGTGGGGAATATTAGGGAGAAAGAAACTTGATAGAGTGTATGGGATAGTTGTTTTTGGCAATAGTCATGTATTCTGGGTTCTCTCTTTTGTGCAAGTCTTTTGACAGTTTTGATCTGTTGGTGAGTGTACATTGTCAATTCTTGAATGTGACACACTTCATTACACAAGGACCGTTTGAACAAATACAAGTGGCATGCAATGTAGCGGCATTGGTATGGTCATGGTATTGGAAGTGGTGGTGATGGCGGTGGTGGCATAAGATTATAAGAAGCCTAGTAAAACAACCGATTTAGTTTGTTTATTGGTTCCATGTTGGAGGGTATTTTTCTCCCCTATGAGAAATTAGAATGGATAATCAAGTTGGAGGAGCACTCCCACTCTTTTTGTTTTCACCATTCAAACATGAGCATGGGAGGAAGGGGCTAGAATGGACACATTTTTTTGTTTTTCCCTTTCAAACATAAGGATGGGAATAAGGTGCTAGAATGGACATTCCATTCTAGCCCCTTCCTTTATAAGAAACATGGTATTGAAACAATTATGACACTGAGCAATATGCGCTGCACTCATTTTCCTCTCTAATAACATGAGATCCAAATGGTTTACTGTTGTGGTCTTCCTTTCTTTCTCTTTGACTCTCATTATACTGCTTGTTTTCTGTAAGTTATTCACTCATGCTTCGACTACTTGCACGTGCAATTATCCTCCTTTAAAATCTCGACTCTTTGCACGTGCAATACCCGTCGCCTGAAAAACTATTCTCCAACCAGAAAAGGCAACCTTAGAAGGGCTTTACCTTTCCAAACTATTCTTGGGTTTACCGATCCTGAACAAGTCCATCTAAGACGAAAGGAAGAAGGCTATGATCAAAGCTGTTAAAGAAGTTGAAGACGAATGATTAGATGTGTCTTTCAGTTAAGGATTTCCTGAGAACCGGAGGCGAAGCATATGTACGCGTAAATTGACATTAGATGCTGTTGTGCGCAAAGATATGAGTATAATGGGTTTGTGTGAACAAGTGACCCTTGACAGAGCTCAATGGAGGAAACGGATTCATGTAGCCGACCCCAAGTGATTGGAACGTAAGGCTCGGTTTGGTTTGGTATGGGAATCCTGAGGAACAAATGGGCTGAGGGCTTCCCCGTCCGTCTGCCCCTGCTAGCATTTGACTTTGCTCACGGGCTAGGCCCTGAGTCTTTCGTTAAGGGGAACCAAACCACATTACCAAAAATCACGATTGGATAAAAAGGGTACTTACTGTTCCTATTCGTTTCGATCCTTGCCCTTGGTCGTTGTGGCAGAACTACGTTAGCTGGTGCGGTGTGGTAAGTGCAGCACACAAGCTTGATGAGGAACAACTACGCTAGTGGTAGCCTTGTCACAGACCAGAAGGATGATACAAGGCCGGATAGTGAGGATATTTGCTGTGATACTGGTGTGTTGACTTCCCACTGAGAGAGAGGTGCACGTAACCAACCTATCAAAAACGGTGTTCAGCTGACTTGCACTGTTAAACCCCTGATGTATTGGAAATTTGGAATTAGGCACCCTTCTTTCGGGTATTGTCTAGTCCCACTACCAAGAGTCCTACTTCTTCCATGGTGTGTATGAGAGCTGCAAAGGTCATTACTACTCCCAGGAGATTATGGTTGTCTCTGTGAAGTCAAATGTACTCCATCCTGCTTAGCAGCCATCGCATGCCTAAGATTGTCAGAGGACTGCTTATCTTTTTCTAAAATGCTAGCCAAACACCTGCTGCTATTAACCTTCGGTTCTATTCCAGTGTACTTGGCATATCATAATTACAAATTACATATCATTTGGAATGATTACTATGTATATTGAAGAGTTCAGAAATGTTACCATCTTGATGCTGATGTGTTACTTGAGGATTTCTGGTCATGTATTGGAGGGTTTTATTATAATTTTTTTTCTAACTTTAATGCAGGTTGACATGGTTACTCCTATGTGTTCCCAGTTGACATATGAGGGGCTATTGGATGAGGTAAAAGCTTGCACATTAGGACTATAAGTCTATACACAATATTTTACTGGCACGAAAAAATGATTGTGTAATTTGTTGCATCACAGAAAAACTTGAGTTGAGAGCAGAATGGCTACTACCAGTTAGTTAAATAACCAAAGCTCAAGCTTAGTCTGCATAATTCGTTGGTTTTTACTTTTGGTAGCTCCTTATCATTTCCTTATTTTCATTTAGTATGGCAAGGGGCATAATAAGTACGTTATTCAGGAGTGAGAGTTTGACCAAAAGAAGCATGGGGTCTACTTATGGCCTTTCTTGTTTGGCACACACACAATTTCATTGCCAAACATTGTTGAGTATTGTGTTTGGGCCCTAAATGCACTATTGGGCTCCTAATTGCAGTTCCCAAAGGGAGTGGTCATGCTAAATCATGTAAAGCATATTGTACCACGGTTATTATCTTAGAATATTTTCTTGTCCCTTCCATGCAACATGAAATGTGATTTGAAGAATTTCTTTTTTATGTTTATATTTTTTTCTATTTTGGATAAGCCATCTTCAATAGCTGACATGCAGTTTCTACGTGTCAATAATGGTGCTGTGGAGCTAGATTCATCTGTCATGGGTGCCCAACAAGAGGGGAAAAAGATCAAGGTGCCACTTAATTCGAGGTAAACTATGTTTACATGTACAACTTTGCTACGTAACCCTGAGGAAATCTGTGTGTTTCCATCAGTATTCTCATTAACATCTCTTTAATGTTGGATGGGTCTTTTGGTTTAAGAGAAGAGATGTTGTTATTTTACATATCACTGTTGATGGGGTTGTGGAGGAATAATTTTGGTCCCGGGAGTGGGGTTGAATGTGTTGAGACTTGAGAGTATGTATGCTTGTGCTGCAACATGCTTTTTATATTTCGAATTCACTTTTTAAATACTTCGTTTATGCTTTTATTCACAATTAATTGTTCACATTTACTGGAAAAACAATTAAATATTCATAGTTGCAAGCATATTATTCGTTTGATGCAGGGCAGGGGTGTACAAAAGTAGCAAGGAAGTTATAACTTGCAGATCCTATACTTCTAAGTACCCTAAACACTCACGGCTCGTTTGTTTGTGGTTAAAATTTTGGATGGAAGAAGGGGATATAATAAGAGGGGGATATGATTGAAGGGAGGGATTAACATTTCTATTTTGCCCCCAAAGAATTGTGTAGAAGGTGCCCTTGGTAATCCTCCAAGGGGTATTTGGTAATGCTCCAAGGGGTATTTGGTAATGCTCTGAGCTGGATAAAATTTGGACACCCTCAGGGGTGTCTAAAACTTATCCCCGTTCAAGGGGATATGTATATTTGGGGAATTACGTATCCGGGAGGGAAAACGAAACAAACACCAACTAAACTCAACCTGGATTTCTATATCCAGCTCCTATATCCCATCAACAAACAGGCCCTAAGCACAACATGCACACGCACACAATTTTTAGCCCTGGTGAAGATGTCGATTCATCCTGTCTTGTACTAAACACAAATAATGGTGCTTGTTTTAGCTGTTGAACTACTTGAGATGATGAAGAGACCAATTTTTGTAAATATTCCTAGAACTTTGTTTGCAATTTAAGGGAGAGTGATTATGGAGCATGATACTTGCTGACTTTACTTAAAGCTCCTGTTTTTATGCTGGTCATATTGTTATTCTGCTAAGAAGGATTGTGGACATGACAGGAAAATGTAACAGTTATAGCATATTTATCATGGACTTTTAGTGCAGGGAACGTTCTGTTTTACTCTATGCAGGCCCTTTTGTCCCAATATTTGTTTTAGAGAAATCTGTCTGATTAATAAACTCCTTGTTTCTTTTGTTATGTGTTTGTCAATTTGATTTTTGATTGCCTTCTTTTTTCACTTTTTTTTCCAACAAAAGGTTCGAGTCCACGAATTTTACTGCTTAGTGGTTTTGTTGAAGTTTGGATGGTTTATTTCTTGCATTGCGCTTTTGTTCAATGTCTATTTTTTCCTTTATTTTGGCACATTGATTTACTCTTGCATTGTCGTCTTTTCAGTGACAAACTTTTCAAAGAGATTAGGGATCTCAACTTTGAAGTTGTTGTCCAGGTTGATCTACAATACTTCAAAACAATCTCTATGAACTAGTTGTTCATTCTCTTATTATGGTTTTCTCAATGTTCATTTGCTTCTGAAGTTGAGTTTGTTTCATCATTCATGTTGGAGTTCTACTTCTTTAGTTGCAATTTACACTATTATTGCAGGTTCTACGTCAAAAAGCAACATCCATGAAGCAAGACTACACGGAGATGACAACTACGGTATGTCTATAGAATTCGCCAGTGAACCTTTACTCTTTGCCTTCGATTCTCATGACTGGGATTATTGAGTTGCAAGCTATTGATGCAATGATCTCTATGTAAGCAAAAGATTCTTACTAAATGATTAAATTGGTACTCGCATGGTGCAACCTCTAAATCTGATGCGATTAGTCCTATAATTTCAAAGTATATGCTGAGAATGTTTGTGTCTTGTTTTCTTGTTCTAACGTGGTCTCATCCAATTGTTTACAGACCCAGTCAGTGTCTGAACTAAAGGATTTTGTCAAAAAGCTGAACTCATTGCCAGAAATGACTGTAAGTTAGTTCATTTATGATTATACTCCGTCTTCACTCCAAAGGACAAGTTGAAATGGTTACTTCTTGGTGTTTTAGAGGCATATAAACCTTGCTCAGCATTTGTCAACATTTACATCAAAACCATCATTTCTTGGTCGGCTAGACATGGAACATACAATTGTGGAGGCTCAGAGCTATGACATGTAAGCTATATTGGAATTTTTGTTTCCAATTTTCAAAACTGTGGTTGTTTCATATTTTCACACTACATACATCTGTGCCATGAAAATTGTCTCAGAGATGCAAGGGTTTCCCTGAATACTTGGCTTCCACTAATGATCATCCAATTGTAAATACTTGATAGCAGCTTCTTTTGTTTCACTGGGAGAAATTCAACCTCATAGTTTTGTAGTCACTTATCTGCTCCCAAGTTGTCGTTTTTAGTTTTCTCATTTTGCACGGTTGACTTATTTAATCTTGAAAAATGTGTCCCCTTAGATTTTATATATGTTACAAATTTCAATGTAGCGGAGTATTATACCCAAGTTCCTATCTCTTCGCCTACAATTTTCCTCCATCTATCCTCAATACAAAGGACACTGGAAGTGAATTTTATTCTGTTTTCTCCTTTATCTATTTTTGGAAATAACAGTAAATATTCTTTCTAGAAATGAAAAGCATATTCCTCTCTCACATGTAAATGGAATGCTTTGTTGCACTAAAAAAATAGAGTAAATGGGACGCTTCTTGGAGTAATTACTTCTGTATCTGTAGCACGTGGTCAGTCTCTGGAATTTGAGATGCATTGGAATTGGAGGTCTTGAACTTTTTTGATTGATAACCATATTCTTTGCTGCCATGAAAATTAAATGATTGGTTTTGGCTTTTGATCATCCAGCTTGAGCATGAGGGAAAAATTGATTATCGACCAAGGGGGTAAATTATTAGTGCAAGTGTTGCTAAGTCAGATTAAATAAAATCCTATTATGTTCAAGAATTCAAAACTGTTACAAGTTCACATGACACCAATTGTTTTCCTCGAATGTCTTCTATTAGCTCCTGTGTCATCTATAATTAGAACGGGTACTGCTTCTTGTTAGTGATGCGTGTATTGTTATTCTACTGTTCACCACATCATGTTTTCAGGTTCTTCACGGTGGTTAAATAAAATCCTATTACGTTCAAGAATTCAAAACTGTAAACGCGTTCACATGACACCAATTGTTTTCCACGCATGTTCTTCGATTAGCTCCTATGTCATCTATAATTAGAACGGGTACTACTTCTAGTTAGTGACGTGTGTATTGTTATTCTATTGTACGCAAGTGATCTTCATCACATCATGTTTTGAGGTTCTTTACGGTGGTTATAGTAGTTCTATTGTAATTATTTTCCCGAGGGCATGTAATTCAAGCAAGGAGCTAATGCAATTTATGACTGCAGATGCTTTGATTACATTGAAGAAATGATCCACAAACAAGAACCTCTTGTCAGTGTCCTACGGCTCCTCATCTTATTTTCTGTTACTAATGCAGGGTTACCCAAGAAGAATTTTGACTACTTGAGGCGAGTTTGTATGAAGTTTATGTCAATTCCTCAAATTTTGCTCACCTGAATTACTGTGGTGAATGCTCTTTGCATTACCTTCATACTTTGTCACTCTCGTTTTATAGGCGGGAGCTGCTTCATTCCTATGGTTTTGAGCACATGGCTACTCTGAATAGTCTAGAAAAAGCAGGATTACTTAGAAAACAGGTTTAAGAACTTCTGAATTTTGTTACATAGCATTTCTTTGTTTTCCACTCAAAGTCTAGCAGCCAAGTTTATCCGTTGTTTGTAGACTCAGATTCGTTCTACACCCTTGTTTTGCAGGAGTCAAAAAGTAACTGGCTGACAGTCAAACGTGCTCTGCAACTTGTGGTTGATGATACAGACACAGCCAAGTATTCTTCTTTTTAACCATGTGATGATTGTATGCTTATTTTTACAAGATCAGTTAAATATACTTCTGTTGGTTACAAATTGAAGTCAGAAGATGTGCTAGATTCAGTATAGTTGGATTCTTGGCCATCACCATAGTGTCCATTGTGCAACGGTTGGAGGTAGCTTTATGGTTCAAATTTGCAACACACAGCATAAAATTGTCTGCTCCTTAACATTTATATGATACTGCATTTAGTTATCTTTTTCATCACCGTTCCTTTCTCTTTCTTTGCTTTTCTTTTCTTTTCTGGATAATCATGACATTAATAGTTTAGAAGAGATGCCAAGCAGCTAGAGGCATTCACCCTATTGCTAAATGGACTGCATGGCATCTGCACAGAATTTTAAAGTCCATTAGCGAAAAGTAGCTCATGTATGGAATCAATCAAAGGGAAATAGGACTCAGCAACTCGCTAACCTTTCCAATAAGCCAAGACGCAAGCAAGTAACAGATACCTTGGTATCTTGAACCTCAAGGTCTTCTGGTTGGACTTAGAGTTAGGGAAACTTTAGTCACCTCTCAATGAATTAGTCCACGATTTGCTGACTCTTCAGCTTTTCTCACATGTGGCCCCAGTTTGGAACAAAGTACGGTCTCCTCCCCAAACTGTATAGGGTAAGAATAAAATCCTATGCTGTCCGGCCAAAAAAACAGATAACTATACTGTGCGTGTGAACTGTCCTCCATTGCATCTCATTCTCCCGCCAAACAAGAATATCCACCAGATGGAGCATCTCAGATTCTCAAGCAAATTTTTGCTACCATGTCCAGTTCTCAATCTGGAATTGCCCAAATTTTTGCAAACCACCTGACTGTGATGGCTCAAGCCAAGCATAATTTTTCGGCTGTTAGCTATAATATTTTACAAGTTTAGAGATGCCAAAAATTGTTGAACTCTCAACCTTGGATGACACCTGAGGCTTATAGACCCCGTTCGTTTTGGGATTTTGGATTTGGATTTGGATTTGTAGGTAATGAGTGTAGGGAGTAGAGTAATGATTGAAAATATGGGTAATAATTGGAGAGAGATAGAGAGAAAAATGAGAGTAATGATTGGAGAAAAATAGGATAATGATTAGAATCCAAAATCTAAAACCCAAAAACGATCAAGGTCATAGAGTTTGACACACAACCTGCATGTGATATGCTCGAGAATTATACATCTCTCAGCATTTTCATTGTCTCATTAAAAGTCCTTTTATAAGCTGAATTAGCGTCTGAGATGCTAGTTTAGCCTCCCAAACACCGGAACAACTCGAATATAACTGAGATAGCAACTACATTTTGAAATGTGTAGGACGTACTTCAAGGGCTTTCACCGATTCTAATCATCGCCTGTTGACACTTGACTGATAAACTTTCACAGTGATAGGGAAAGCTTAAGAATGATATTGTTTTATACAATAATAAAAAAAAAATTATTGAGTTTGATGCCAGGTTGACTATCATAAGTTCATAACTTCTGCAACATCTTGAACTTCAGCATGCAGCTATATGTAAATTGAGTACTTTCTACTTGTTTCTAACATTGTATTGGATCACTATACAATCCAACAATGTATGAACTTTGGTCTAATGTTTTTATTATTTTGATATTTAGAGTTCCTATTGTCTTGCTTCTGACTTCTTGATTGATTTTTCTTGTGTGGCAGCCCGAATGATATTTCCTACGTTTTTTCTGGATATGCACCTCTCAGCATTCGCCTTGTTCAGCAAGCAGTTCGTTCCGGATGGTTAGTTTAATTTATGTACTCTGAACTAGGTATCTGTTGTGGACTGGCCAAACTACTGTATTGATCTTGTGTTAATCCTGCATGCCATGAATCTGGATACATGGAAGGAAAATTTGTCTTGATACCTATTATCTAACATTTACAAGGAGAACCACTCTCCAACAGTACAATAACAGTACACATGTAATCCGTTTTTACTATTTTCCTTTAGTTCTCTACTATTTTTCAGAACCAGCACGGTATTGCTAATCTTCCTAATCTTGTTTGGTTCAGTTAGAATAGCTTTAAATGACCTATCATAGACCTGCTCAATATGGTCAATTCTTAGTTAATGACTATTTGATCCTTCAAGGCGTCCTGTTGAAGAAATACTGAAGTTGTTGCCCGGACCACATTCAGAAGCAAAGCGAGTTAGTGCTATTCTAGATTTTGTTTGTTGCACTACATTTCTTATTTGTTTTGTTATCTATCTATTGTTTGATTTTCTTTTTTAATCTGTTGATATATTTCTGCAGAGTGGATTTGCAAGCAGTCCATCTCTTGACACACTTCCTGGGACTCCTAGTTTGGACAAGTATGGTTTATTAACTGTATCCCTAATATGTAAATGATCTTATGTTCGTTTTTCCTAGCACTCCTAGATTTCCTCACCGGGAGCAAGATACAAGCACTGCCATGTACATAAATCAATTCAATTCAATTGAATATACAAACACTGCATGTACTGAAAGAAGCTTGCATAATACGTTTGGCTTCTTAAGTTCAGAAAATTTGTTTGCCAGCCAAAGTATTGAAATTATGCAGTATTCTTACGTTAAGTGATAGCAAATCTGAGTCTTTAGTCATGCGGGCCATATGCAAGCAGTGCTGGCATTGTCAATGTCGCAGTTATGATGGGGTGGTATTGCAATGATTATGGTGCTGATTGGGACCTGTTGTATATCCCTTTTTAGTTGCGAGCCTCGGGACTCAATTTTGAGGCGGTCGTACCTCTATTCCCTTCATCCGAAATTGTTTCTCTTGGTTGATCTCCCATAAATAAGTCAATGTACCTACATTAGTAAAATTCCTTTTCTGCCCTTTCCTTTTGCAATTTGGAAGTAACTTTGAAATGTTGAAGAAAACTTTCCAGCAACTTTTTACGTGCAAAGATTGAGATCCCTTTGGAAGTTGAGTTCTCCAAAATAGACGAATACCTTGGGATGGAGGGAGGATTATTTTTTTCAGGAACTTATGTGGTTCATGTGGATATTTTCTGGTAAAAAGAATGTGGATATTTTATGCATTACACTTTTAATCCTAATTAGAGAACCTTTGTTTCAAAATGGTGCCTGAATGTTAAGTTCAATTTTTCTTGTTTCTTTTCCATATGTGATAGTTAAGCTTGACACTTTTTGACATGTTTTCAGAGTTGGTGATGGGAGGCGCTCTCTAGTGCTAGTTGTTTTCATTGGAGGGGTAACTTTCGCAGAGATTTCTGCACTTCGTTTTCTCAGCGCTCAGGTACTTCATTGCTACTGAGTTGCATATTGTGTTTCCCTCTATAGAGTTTTTAACACCGTTTTCTGAAATGTGGCAAATCATCAGCGCCATTTGATATTTATGAATTCACTCAAAAATCTTTTGGATGAAGTAGATAAAACGTTGTAAGATTTTACCCCTCTGTAGAAGAATCATGGCTCCATCCTTGATCTATTCTGTGCAATAAATTGCAACTTGCTTTGCAGGAAGGGATGGCATATGAGTTGATTGTTGGCACAACAAAAATCATCAGCGGCCACACCTTAACTGAAACATTCATTGAAAACTTGGGATGACTTGAGTTGTATTCATCTGGCTTCTTTTAGTGACAAATTGTGCAACTTGTCACTAATCTGGTCCATTTTGAAGATTTGACGAGTGATATTTTCTGATTGTCCCCACAAGAGGTTTTTTTTCCATCAATTTTTTATATTGGTGTTATACGTAAGCAAATCCTTGCTCTTTGTTCTTTTGAAAGGTATTTGTACATGCGTAGATACTTGGCTTTTTAGTGCTGCATAATTTGTGAAGTCCACGGACTAAATTCCTGCTTCCATTTTAAGTGCCTTGTTCTCAGGCTTGGTTGATTTGTAATGCTGCAAAATGAGAACTTGGGGATGGTTTTTGGTACACTTGTTCAACTCGACGAGCTCTACGAAGTGAACGTTTCCGATCATCGGAGCGAGACCGGAGTGGACGCAATTTCCGTGCACAGCACCATCCCCCTGTCTGCAAAATGACCCGATCCGCAGTGTAGTCCTGTCCAGTTTCAACTTCCAAGTAATAGCCGAGGTAGTTGAAACGTGCAAGACACAGCTTGTTTTTCTTCCTGAAGATGAGAATTGTTGTGACCTTTCTCTCTTGTTTGGGCTGCCACACCTTCCCTGTTCTGGTGATTAGTTGTATCTGAAAACTCTAATTTGGAATTACGATTTTGGAAAGCAAGTTGCATCGGTCACCTGCAACTTCATGTGGTGCAAAAGTTTTCTGAGTCTATGGTTAACATTCCATTTTAGGCAGTGTATTCGAGTTTTCTGAGTCTAAGGTGGTCGGGCATGTTCGTTTGGGGTACTCAAAATCTCTGTGCACACGTTCTCTAATAAATTTTCTCTATCTATCTTTCATCACTCATTATACTTTAAAACCTCCCTCAAAATCCAAACCGAACAGAGTCCTCAAGTCCAACACGAGCAGCACTGAATCAACAAATTAGTGTGTGAGGACCCAAAATGAAAGAAAATAATTGTTTTAATTTGTACGTTTCCAATTATACCATATATATGAGAATAATTGTTTTATTCTCACATATACAATACTCCTACTAGGGGATATGATATCGTTAATCTGGTTACCATTATGTGTCGGAGTTTTATATTCAGTAACACACTTTCTGCACATGTCATTGATTATTAGTAGTTCCATCATTTAATTAAACTAACCAATTGTTGATCAAGAGATTCAAGACACATCAAACTGTAGCAGCATAATAGCCTCCAATAATATAGTATAACATTCGAAAACAGTTCAAACTTAATACTATGAAGGAGTTCAACAGAGAATAACCTCCTCACCCAAAAAAAATATATATAGTTCAAACTTTTTTCAGGGTTTCGATAACTAACCCTCAATGAAACTGAAACCACCACGAGGTCATGAAGCCTCCATCTCTAAGCGACACGCGCGACCGCAAGGCCTTGAAGCCTCCATGTCTAAACGGGACAACTCTGTTGTATACTTGTATCCACCAGAAAATCCAGGTAAGCTACAGTAGCTTGGAGCGGGAGCAGGAGCTGGTTTTTCTTTCGGTTGCGCCCTCTTGATCTCAACCTTTGCGCCTTCCATGTCAATGTAATTTCCATTGATCAGGATGTTATCAACCACCTGGGCACTGTCAAACACGACGAAGCCGAACCCCCTAGGGAGTCCAGAATCGTGATCCCGTATAATCTCGTGCCACACAACCGTCCCATACGCCGAGAAAAATTCCTTAAACTTGTCTTCAGTTACGGTTCTTGGGATGCCACCGACGAAAATCTTCTTCGGATCCCAATCCACTGGTCTTTTGACCCCAGATTGTGTACTAGTAGTATTTGTCTCAACTCCAGCTTCATGCTTTTCAAGTTTCTCCTTATCTTCATGCTTTTTAAGTTTCTCCTTATTTTTCTCAACTTCTTCTACATACTTTTTGAGTTTCTCCTTTGGATCCTTGTTTTTCTCAACTTCGGCTTCGTACTCCTTTTTAAGTTTCTCCTTTAGACAAGCAGCTTCCTTCTCAAATTCTTTCCTCGCAGATTTTTGCCCCTGAAGCCTCCTTTCATTAGAATCCTTGAGCGCTTTGTATAATCCGGCAAGCGTATTCGCGGTTGATATTTCAGCCAAAGTCCGCTCTTGATTGGCGACAGCAGCGTCTTTCGATGAGCTTAACTCCTGCGAGAGACGAGTACAAGAAGCACGCGACTGTGCCAACTCTAGCTCAATTTCTTTCAGCCGAGCCTCCTTCAACGCGGCACTGCACGTCAAGGTCTCCATCTCGTCGAGATAGCCGTTAATCGCGGCCTTCTTCTCGCTAATCTCTGAATTCTTGTGCTCCAGCAACGCACGAAGTTCGGACGCTTCGGCAGACAATCGAACGATCTCTCCGTCTTTCTGATCGGTGGATTTGAGATAGATTTGGTGCGGTAGAAGCGGGAGGCCGCCGGAGCGGGTCTGCGCCTTTTCGAGTTGGTTGTAGAGTTCTCTGATGAATGCGTCGGCCTTCTCTGCCACCAGAGAGGCGTCGTGCGAGCAGCTTTCGTACTCTTCTTCCGAGAGGAACATCGGCATGGCGTCGCTCTTTGATCAGTCGAAAGTCTATCGGAGAAGAGGAGCGGCGAAGTCGATTGGGGAAGAGGGCGCAGCCTTCTGAATCGTTTTTATAGAGGGACGGATTTATGTTTGGAATCCTAGAAACTTCATCAATAAGTTATTTACGGCTCCTCACAGTTGAGACGAGTTTTAAAATTTTGACCGATAATAATATTTTTGATTGATAATAATTCGTTTTGAATCTAAATCGTCCAAAACACTTTTGAACGCGCGAGATTGAGCCCGGTCCGTAAATAGTACTTGTTTCTCAATTGTGGGATCAGGATCCTATAAGAAGATTCTTCTAATTTTTTGGAAATCACTGACTGTCACTTTCTTAAAAAGTTCCTTTGGCTGTTTCCTTCCTCGATGAGGAGGTTTCCCCCACGTGACATCTGCGTGATTCTCCCACCCATACATAACCGAGGAGTGCTTCCGGCAGCACAATTGTGTTCGGAACCGTTAGATGTATGTGAGCTCATGTGTATCCAATAACTCACATGCATCTAACGATTTCGAACACAATTGTAACGGGAGTTATGTAAAAAAAAAAAAAAAAACTGTGTTATTAGGGCTCTGTTTGAAAAAGTTTTTATTTTCAGTCTTCTTTTGTTGTTTCCGATGTTTTTTTGAAAAAGACACCTTAAACATATTTATGTTTTTGTTTTTGTTTATAATATACATAATCAATTCCGCTAGTTTACGGAAATTCTAGAAACACAAAAAAAAAAATATTTTTTGTTTTGAAAACACTTTCGACAGCCTAAAAAATAAATAAACAAAAATTATTATGATCACCTACGGAAACCGTCGGTGCAGATATCATTTTCGTTTTACCAAACATAGCATAGACTTTACTATTATAACCTACCTCCCAAGTCCCATCCGTACTTAATAAATCTACCTCCCACGGTCCCACCTTCCTCAATCCTCACCGTCAATCTCATCACACATCTACGTACTTATGCCTATATTGATGCCCACCTTCCTCAATACCTGTACTATTCTTGGGTCACAAGTTACAAAGTTACAAAAGTACTATGGAGGTGGTAGCCTAGTTGGTAGGGCAGTTGCCTCCCCATGCGAGACTCAAGTTTGAGTCCTGGGACGTCATTGTCCTGCAGGAGGATGGAGTACTATTTCCGGTTAGTATCTTGGTGGTGTTTTGGTGACGGTCTGTCCTTTCGGACAGTAGTTATGGTTCAACCGGACATTCTACAGCGGGTAGAGAGCCCCTATGGTCACGTCGGGGGTTGCTACACTTGTTGTCCTCTCCCACCCTTTTAATGATTAAAAAAAAAGTTACAAAGTACTGTGTACTTTTTAAGTCGGTCAGGAAGGCTTTACCAAATGAGATTCCGTACAGTAAAATCAAGTTTACAGCTTGCACATTTAAAAGTGTTTTGGACGATTCAGATTTTAATAAAACACTCTTTTAGGAAAGTTTTTTTTTTTAAAATCCAAACCATTGATTCTCGTGACAGACTGGTGAGATCGTCCGCCTCCGTAAATAACTTATTCACGGACGAGCCATGAATAAGTATCTCTTACAAAATAAACATAAATGGCGTTCCGGTTTCTCCGAAAAGGAACTTTTAGAAAAGAAAAGTAATTTCAAACTCAAAAATCATATGTTTACGCAAATGATTTTCCTACCAATATGGATATTGTTTGATAGATATCATTGAGATCTTTTAAACCATGCAAAAAAAAATTAAAAATATATTTTTCATTTTCATTATATTTGAGTTTGAAATTACCTTTTTTTATATACATATATAAAAGAAAAAGGGGTGCTCGGATCAAGCACCCTTCACACCTCGGATGCCGTTGATTCCCGCGTAGGCCCCCTCGATTTTTTTTATAAATTTTTGGACGTCTCGGATCGGCCATCCGATGGCCGAAAGACGACCCGCCAGAGTCCGTCGATACGAAATCCCTCCCCCATATCGGTACCTCTATCATTTCTCTAATAATTTATAGTAGTAGTAAAATTTATTACTAGTACTTACTGCAGTGCCGTTTCGCTTTTTTTTTTTTTAAAAAGAAGATAATTTTAAGCTCAAATATAATGAAAATGAAAAATAATTTTTTAATTTTTTTTGCACTGTTTAAAAGATTTCAATGAGATCTATCAAATAAAATTCATATAGGTAGAAAAATTATTTGCGTAAATACATGATTTTTTAACTTGAAATTACTTTCATTTTCTAAAAATTTCTTTTTAAAGAAATTGGAACGGGGCTTACACTTTCCCGGTGGTTGGAGTTTTCCCTTTCCCGGTAGTTGTTTTTCCCAGAAAAGCTCTGGCTGTCACTTTCTTCTTTTGGCTTTTTCGTCCCACTGAGGTTTCAACCACGTGACATCCACCGTGCTTCTCCCTCTCATACTTATAACCTACCTCCCACCTTCCCCACCGTTCATCATCACCAACGGAAAATCGCCGATCTACAGATCTCCCACCACGTGTCGGTAATAACCCTCCCATCCCTACCCGGTCCCACCTTTAGATCCAAAAGTTCCCCCGCCTCCACATCACCACCACTTAACCGCCGTCAGCCCCTCCTCCGGCCACCACTTCAAAAGTAACCTTATTCTGCTATATATACAGTATATACACAGGTACAAGCAGAGATAGTCAGGCCTCTCTCTCTCCTCAGAGCATTTAAAAGAGCTTCACTTTCTCTCTCTGCATATATATATATATACATCGACACGTATGCGTCGATGTTGAGGCGGAGAAAGGGCTCTGAACCGGAGAAATCATCTAAACCGGAGAAGCCACGAGTCGACGGGGAGGAGGACGGCGACGACGACAGCGAGAAGAAGAGGAGAGAGAAGGAGAGGTTCTATCAGAAGAGGAGAGAGAAGGAGCTGAGGAGGTGGAATTGCGTGGACAGTTGCTGCTGGTTCATCGGTTGCACATGCTCGATTTGGTGGTTTCTGCTGTTCCTGTTCAACGCGATGCCGGCTTCGTTCCCTCAGTACGTGACGGAGGCGATAACGGGGCCGTTACCGGATCCGCCGGGGGTGAAGCTGCTCAAAGAAGGGTTAACGGCGAAGCATCCGGTGGTGTTTGTACCAGGAATAGTTACCGGAGGGCTTGAGCTGTGGGAAGGGCACCAGTGTGCCGAAGGGTTGTTCAGGAAGAGGCTATGGGGTGGTACATTTGGGGAAGTTTATAAGAGGTAACTGAATTCCAATCATTAGCGGTAAATTCATGATAATTACATTAATTTTCAAGATAATGAGAAAATCCAGCAATGTCTTTTAGAAGCACTAAATAAAGTGACAAAGTGTTCACGCAGGAAGAAAGGCTCGAACTTTTGACCTCCTACTAAGGTGCAGGGACTCTGGCAAATTGAGCTAGCATCGTTGGTTTAGTAGTCTAATTTGATGTTATATGTATATTTGTTTTTCTTAATCATAGTGGAAATAATGTAGTGTCTCTGTTAGATCTTGCCATGAACCAGGTTAATTTCTGTCTGCTTGTGCTTGTGATTACTCCATTATGTGGAATTGCCTATATCCAGTGTTAAGGTCGGTATATTCGGAATGGTAATTGTTTCCTTGTTCGGTTGTGGGTTTGGAAAATTTTTGGGTTTGGTTTTTGGGTAATGAGTGAGGAGAGAAGATAGGATAATAATTGGGGAAAGGGGTAATTAGTGGAGAGAAATGAGATTAATGATTGGATATAGGGGTAATGAGTGGAGAGAGAAATGAAAGTAATGATTGGAAATATAGG
>JAOTQK010000018.1:22588356-22599592 GCA_025642025.1 Rhododendron ferrugineum
TTAGTGAAAGAGTTTCCTATTCATTTCCAACTGTGTACTTGAATGCATTTTAGTGAAAGAGTTTCCTATTCATTTCCTTTCACACTTATAAGTGTCTTCCAAGGCGAATTGTTACATGAAATTGACGGGGGTTCTTGATTGCTTTGAGGAAATTGTACAAGTGGATGAGCTTGCTGCAACTCTTTCTTGAGTTAGTACTTAGTAGTGAAACCTAAGTAACAATAGTATGAGGAAGTGTTATTCAAATACATCTCACAAGTTGGCTTGCTTTGCTACTTCTTTTCTTCCTTTTGGACCCCAACTTGTTTGGTGCTCTGAATGCTCAATGTGGCTCAGTTATTACAAGAGAAAGGGTGACAGATGATCAATGAAAGAAACCAAGATACAGGCAGGCACTGCTTTTGAGCCCCGTTTGAGGAAATTTTTATATAAAATTCAGAAGATCCTTGAGTATATGAGCTGGAGGGAAGTGAAAAAGGTTTTTAGTGAGACATAGTAGTTCTTCAGGCTTGACTTTTTCTTTTTGGTGATGGACACATTTTTTTGTTTGCAAAATGAGGTTGACCCAGCTGCAGCTTTCGAGCCTGCTGACTGATACAGGGGTTCTAGTGCACGTTGATGCTAGTAACTTAGCCAGTTTTCCATATCCTAGCATAGGATATCTTATGAGATGATAATTCGTGCTACTTGGAAGGTTCAGTAGTTTTGGATAAAGATTAATGCAAGTGAGCAATCGTCCTTAATCTAGCATTTTCCAGTTCTACCTAGTCAGCTGGAATATGAATCATTATTTTGCTCCTACGATAAGCCTGTGCTTCCATACATTTGTTCAAGTGCTCCTGGCGTGCTCCGTCCAGTTATCTTATTCCGTCAGGTTACCTGAATCCATTACCTTTAGTAGTGCTTTAAACCAAATTTGTGACTGAACAAATATTTTGCTCTTATAAAGGTTAAGGTATTGGATTGAAAACCTGCATTATACATGAGTGTAACCTTGCTAGTTGAGCAAGTAAGTATGTGTCTTCATTACATATTCTAATAGCATTAAAATGTACTCGCAGTTCTTATATTATGCCATCCATTGCTATAATGACATCATACCTTGTTCTTAACCTTATCAGAGTTTCGTTGTGTTAAATTTTCAAAGCAATTCTATGATGGTTGGAATTGAAAAAGGGTTTTACTTTTTTTTGTGATATTTTCCTGCAGACCATTATGCTGGGTTGAGCACTTGTCACTGGATAATGAAACTGGATTGGACCCTTCCGGTATAAGAATTAGGCCTGTATCTGGCCTTGTTGCGGCTGATTATTTTGCTCCTGGTTATTTTGTGTGGGCAGTTCTTATTGCAAATTTGGCACGCATAGGGTATGAGGAGAAAAACATGCATATGGCTGCATATGACTGGAGGATATCCTTTCAGAATACAGAGGTATGTTTGCGACATCCTAATTATTCCCCGTCTTGTTCTGTTACATGTGCATTTGTTATAGCTTATAATATTATCAACAGAGAGTTTAGATCAACTTGCGCCTTGTGTAACTATTGATATTCTCAGGCAAGTTATACCCCTCAGTAGCTTTTGGTATACCAACTTTACTGTTAGGTTTTTTTTGGTATGCCTGCCAAGTTGGTCATGCACGGATAGGCATAGCTGTTTTGTCCAAATTGTCTTATTCCTTTGGTATTCAGATTTATATGCGGCTAGTAACCGGTGAAAAGTTAGTGGTTCTAACATCAGGCATTAATCAATATCTGTTTTTTATACCGAGTTATGCCCCTCAGTAGCTTTTGGTATACCAACTTTACAGTTATATTAGATACCCTTACCATGCTTTCCATGCCTGCCAAGTTGATCATGCATGGATTGCTGTTTTGTCCAAATTGCCATTTTTATTAGGTATTTGGATTCATATGCGGCTAGTAAGTGGTGAAAAGTTAGTGATTCTTGCATCAGGCGTTAATTGATCTTGTGTTTTTGATACAGTACAGTCTCTTAAATTTGATTCTCTCCTAAATTGAATCAATCAGGTACGCGACCAAACTCTTAGCAGGATTAAAAGTAATATAGAACTCATGGTGGCGACAAGTGGTGGTAGAAAAGTGGTCGTAATTCCACATTCGATGGGTGTTCTGTACTTCTTGCATTTTATGAAATGGGTGGAGTCACCTGCCCCGATGGGTGGTGGGGGTGGATCAGATTGGTGTGCTAAGCATATAAAGGCGATAATGAATATTGGTGGACCATTTTTAGGTGTTCCAAAAGCAGTAACCGGATTATTCTCTGCTGAAGCAAAGGATATAGCTGTTGCCAGGTTTGTCTTATAACCATTGTTAAGTGGATTGATCTATGTTGTGATTTTCATGGCTTGCATATTTGACTCCTCATTTTTTTTCCATTTGAAACAAACCCACGTGTTAATTAAGGCGTAATGGTATTTTGATTAATTTCTCTAGTTATTTACTTATACAAGCTATGTATACACCTCAAAGTTAGTGTGATCACATTCACTCTATTCTGCAATTGCAAACGAGAGCTTGAGTATCTACACAAACTGTGTCCCCCATGGTTTGTCTTTGTGCCCCCTCCTCATCCAGCAGTTAATCTTACTACCTGGAAAAGGAAAGAGGGAAGAGTTGTCAAAGCTGCAAATTGGGGCTTTGTTTTGCAAGGGAAGAACTACTTATTTCTGTCTCTTAGGTTGTCTGATTCTGTGCTGTACCAAGAATCTTCATTGCTGCGCTATTCTACAATGTTTCAACAATTTGATGGATCACATTTATAATTTTTTACTCTTGACAAAGTTTGATGGCTTCAATAATGAATCAGATTTATTGTGGTTTTTAAATTGCTAAGTACCAAGTTTGATGAGGACAGAGTTTAAATAGTTGGCAATCTAATCTTGTTCTAGTTCCAAATCGCGTAAAAATAGAGCAGTGCCTGCTGGAATACGTTTTAATGTTTCTCATTGAGAACTTTGAGAAGAAGAAAAATCACGTAGAGGATGATTCTACTATGATAGGCCTTGTTTTTACAGGAACACTGATTTATGTTGTGTAGTCACTTCAAATTTGTTATAAATTTCGTTTCATATTATTGTATAATAACATATTTTGGGGGATAGTTAAATATTTGATAATTGTATTCTACTTATTATGTTGAAGACATGATTTCGACATGATGTGCGTTTTTCATACCTGTTTGGCCATTTAGAAAGCGTACTTAGTTGGGAATTTGCAGAGAACAAACATGGCTTTTGGTGTTACTTTGGGTTCATTTACCTTGTAGTTTTGTTTAGCTTTTTGTTTTTTAACGAAAGTCTACTCCTTTTGTAGGGCTATTGCACCAGGTGTTCTGGAAATGGATGTATTTGGTTTTCAGACTTTACAGCATGTAATGCGGATGACACGTACATGGGATTCAACCATGTCAATGATTCCAAAAGGTGGGGACACCATCTGGGGTGGCCTTGATTGGTCACCGGAAGAAGGGTATGAGTGTGTTGCCAAGAAAATGAAGAACAGTGACAATCAGACAGCAGGCCAAAATGGAAAAGTTAGTTTAGATAAAACAAAACGTTTGCATTATGGGAGAATAATATCATTTGGGAAGGATGTAGCTGATGCAGAGACATCAAAAATTGACAGGATGGATTTCAGGGTAATGTTTCGAATTCTCGTTCCATTCTTAACATCCAATCCATTGGATTGAAAATAAAAGGAGATGTCTCTCTCTCTCTCTGTAAACAGCAGATGTGACCAGTCTACATTTATCTTTAGAGATATCATGGATTGCTCCTTGTTAGTTTACTTTAATATTGTTCATATGCTGGTTGTTTTCTGGATCAGTTTTCAGGATGACCTTCTCCTTTATACCATCAAAATGCTTTGCTTTTACATTTGAATTGAAAATAGTGCTCTCAATCTGGGTTTTGAATTGAAAAAAATGTAACATCTATTCCACATCCCCTACTACTTTGTCACCTTGCACAGGGTTAATCACAGATTGCATTGTTCCAGTACAACTTATGAAAGACAGTGTCTTGTTTTATGCGGACACGTTAATTTTGCAATTTGAATTGCATATGTCGAGATCTGATTGTTATTTACTTGGTGTTGATTGGTCTGTAGGGTGCTGTTAAGGGCAACAACCTGGCGAACACAACGTGCCGTGATGTATGGACTGAGTACCATGATATGGGAATCGAAGGTATCAAAGCTGTTGCAGATTACAAAGTTTACACTGCTGGATCATTGCTGGATCTACTTCAGTTTGTTGCCCCAAAGATGATGAAACGTGGCAGTGCTCACTTTTCATATGGAATTGCTGACAATTTGGATGACAAGAAGTATGAACATTACAGATATTGGTCAAACCCCTTAGAAACAAAGTGACTCTCTCTCTCTCTCTCTCTCTCTCTCTCTCTCTCTCTCTCTCTCTCTCTCTCTCTCTCTCTCTCACACACACACACACACACACACACATTGGAAGACTGCAGATTATGACTTTGTTTCTGTTATTCAGATGTCAATATGTGATTTATCTTGGCAAGATTAGTGCTTTTGTGGATGCTGAATGGACATGATTCCTTAGTTTTCAATTATAGAGATATCAGTAGCAGAAATGTTACCGGGTTATCAAAGTGTTATTTAGGTCACTCACTCCGGGGAAATACTGTTTGTGTTGTAAATGTGTGCAATGTGCATGGGCATGTGTTTTTATGGTTTGGCTATCCATCCATAGTTAATAGGATTTTGCTTGTTAACTTAAAATTGATGATATTGCTTCTCTTAGCTGCCTGCTTGTTTGTTAAACTAGCAGTAACACTTTTTCCCTTATTTTCTTTTTCTTTCTTTTTTATCTTTTTGGGTGTGGCAGTGGAGGATTACAATTTACTGCGGCTTTAAAATTCGGTGATGCTTTTGCAGATTACCAAATGCTCCTGACATGGAGATCTTCTCAATGTATGGCGTCGGAGTCCCTACCGAAAGGGCATATGTTTATAAGTTAAGTTCTGCTGCTGAGTGTTACATCCCATTCCAGATTGACACATCAGCAGAGGGTGGTCAGGACTGCAGTTGTCTAAAGGGTGGGGTTTACTCTGTTGATGGAGATGAAACAGTTCCTGTCCTGAGTGCAGGCTTTATGGCTGCAAAAGGTTGGAGGGGAAAAACCCGATTCAATCCTTCTGGAATTGGTAATTACATAAGGGAATATAATCATGCCCCTCCAGCCAATCTTTTGGAAGGGCGGGGAACCCAGAGTGGTGCTCATGTAGATATACTGGGGAACTTTGCGTTGATTGAAGATATTCTAAGAGTGGCCGCAGGAGCTACAGGAGAAGAACTGGGAGGAGATCGAGTTTATTCTGATATCTTCAAATGGTCCGAAAACATCAACTTACCACTGTAGATCTCATTGGTGAGTTTGGAAAATGTGTTGAATTCTTTTTTATCATAAAATGTGTTGAATTTTATGGGAAGATTTCTTTGAGTGATTAAGAGTTTTATGTTGTCGCAAGCCTTTGCATCCTAGGGTTAAGATAATTCCATAGAAGAAAGAGCTGGACTAGTAATTTTTTGATGCAATACAGAGTTCCAAAGACAACATGTTACTAAAAAGGCAATCTATATCGATGAGGTCCTATACTCATTTACTGCGTTTCAGGATTTTTATTGGTGACCTGTCAGAACGTAACATGTATGCATATACTCAGTCCGACCCAATTCTATAGATGGAACATGCCCTCTTGTTTATACGGTATCTAGAAGCTGTCTCACAATATCAACTTCCTTAAAATCCACGTGTATAATTAAGTTCATCATGATGAACCCTTTTTTTTTTTTTTTTGTACTTATCAAAAAAAAGTTCATCATGTCTATAGCTGCTACTAATTCCTTTACTAGGTTAATGCAGAATTTTAGGCAATTATCACTCAATTAGATAAATCTAGCACCATGCTTTGACAAACTAAGAAATAGCTGGTTTATAGCCAATAACCATCTTTTCAGATGTTAAATGTATACTTTCTCAAATACATATACCTGAGTGTTTCTGTATTGTGCCTGTAACTTTGTGTTTTCAGAAGTACATATTTCGGTTGTTTGTTTGACCAACTCATTTCAACCTACCGTACAAGCTGCTTTTGGTTACATACAGATTCTTTTTAGAGTCATTGGCATCAAGGTACAGATGGTTAGTGATGCCCGGATTCGTGGTGTGAATTTGTGTTGACTTTGGATACTGAGAAATGGAGAACCCACTGCTGGCAAGGACATCAAGGTCTGTTCTTCACTATTGGGGGAAAGAAAAAGAAAAAAAGAAAAAAGGATCTGTTGTTATTTACTGAAATTTCGATTTTTATTTATACGGGAAGCTCGGAAATTGGCATTCGGTGACGTGTCCAGGTTGTGCTATTTCTAGGATGCTTTATTTTAGATTTCCCAGAAATTTTGATACATTCAATTTACAATTGAAAGCTGTAAGTATTGAATTTCCGACGGACCCAAAAAAAAAAGAAAGCTGTAAGTATTCAAATTTTTCTATGTTGTAGAGTTTGGTTTTTTTATAGCCCTGAAGTTGTAATCTTTTTTGCAGCTTGACAATATAAAGGAAACTAGTCGTTCGTCATTTGCGTATATTTATTCCTGCCCCCAAAGCATCTCTGAGCCTGTCAAGAGTGAATTACATTCGCTTGTGACTCAAAAAATCTGTGATTGGATTTTTAATTGTCGTTTCAAATGTCTTAAGAGTTCGTTTGTTTGACAGGACTAATAGTAAAACCTCATAAGTTATGTAGCACCTGACCAAAAGGAAGGGAGAAGTAATACCATACTTTTCATTATATTGTATATCGCACATTTTGTTGGACACCGTATCTGATGCATGTTTAATTCAGCCCATAAGAATTGAAATTTTTGTTGGATACCGTATCTAATGCATGTTTAATTCAGCCCATAAGAATTGAAATCAAACACAGTATATATTTTGTCTCCTTAAATTTGTAGTTCAATTTTGTGCTAATTTCCTGTCAAACAAACGAGTTCTGAATCAATGCGTGATGAAAAATAACTTGTGTTCTTTCTCGTTGTCATGAGACTTCTATCAAATGATTGTAAGGAAGATTTTTGTTATATTTTTTGTTCTCTTTTTCTTTTCTTTTTTTCATGAGAAATCTCTGAAAAGGTTAATGGGTCGGGTTTTTGAGAGTTTTGCTTGTGTTATTCACATATTCTATCGTAACACCGGTAGTATCCTCCGAGCATTAAATCAATACTACTCCTTCTGTCCTTAAATAAGTGTTCAGTGCGCAAATTTAGATTTTACAAAAGATGCATGTTTTTTGTTAAAAAATCTAATTTTTTTTACAATCTAATACTAGAATTCATTGCTATCTTACTGATTCGTGAAAAAAATGATTTTTTTTAACAAAACAAATGTATTTTTTTAAAGGTCTAGGTTTGTGCGCCAGACACTTATTTAGGGACGGATGGAGTACCTGGTCTTAATCCTTTGCAAAGTACTCCACCTTCATTCCAAATTAAAAGGACGAAGGAGGAAATAAAGTATAAGAATTAAGAAAATAGAAAAAATTTAGAGAGTATTGGAAGGTGGTAATTCACTCTGTAACTGCAATGCAATATTTTTTCGTTTTCTTTTTTTGAAAAGGGACTACAATGCAATCTAGTAGTAAAGCACATTTCATTGTTTTTTCCTGTAGAAAACATGAATTAAGAATTTCCAAAATAAATTTCGATAATCGCCATAGCCAAAAAAAAAATTACTAAGTAAATTTTGACAAAAACAATTTGCGAAGTTTTTGAGTGCCGAGCGGGTACCACATGATGGTATCCGTCGGCGATCCGGATTGTCCAAACGTTTTTTGGACGGTCCAGATTGATTCTCTCTCTCTCTTCTCTTTTTCTCTCTTTAAATCCGGATTGTCTTATCGCCGACGGAATATCACGTGTATGGTACCCTATCGGCACCAAAAAAATATATCTCAAATTGAAGGTACATAACGCAGCATAAATGTTTAGGACATGCAAAAGCATTTACAGCAGAGAGTATCACTGTCCTTTTATGTGTGAAGAAGACCAGACCCAACTACCTCTGACCTGTCCGGACCTGACCCTTCATTTATGTGGCACTGGCACTGGGGCACCTACATACCTTTATCTGCCCAAATTTGCAAAACAAACAACGACTTTCACTGTTCTTTTGTTGCTTAAAATTTGACTGCCGATTTGGGCCTATTTTGGGTTCTGATTGGCCTGCCTCTGCTGCTTTAACGGGGGGAGCCCACGGTTTTTGTCGCATCCCTTGTCGTTTATCGCAACGGAATCATCCGCCAGGTCTCTAGGGAGGGAGGGGGGCATTTTACTCCGCCGCCTAGATTCTAGTTCCACCATCCAAAGACGCGCAAAAGTTAGATTTTGCCCATCAACACAAGATTGAAGGGGAGCGGTGGGAGGAGCGGTGACGGTAGATTTTCTGTGAACAAGATTACCTTCGACACAGAATGATTAGAAGAGATATTTTTATCCGCACGCACCATGTTTTTTTTTTTTATAACGGAGAAACAGCCCTACAATCGAGCCACAATTAGATCCGATTGTGCAACCTAGACCTTGGGAGAACTAGCGCGGCGGCCACACGAGTCACGGCCCCCCACTTACTTTTAGGGTACTCACCCGGTGGAGAATCGAACCTCTGACCAAGGGGAGTACTCCCAAAGTCAGTCGTTCGCCTTACCACTGGGTGTGTGCACCCACCATGTTCTCTCTTGGTTGTTCGTGGATCAAGTTATGGAGGGACAGGGATGCTGCTCGGCAGTTCCCTGTTGAGCGGTTGCAGAGCGGTCGATCCAGCCATTCATCTCGGTACAGAAGGTTCGGATCGAATTTAAATGCATACAAATCTAAATCGACTATTAGTCGGTTAAGATCCGAACCGTCGATTGCCAAAATGAGCGGCCGCTATGCACCACTCTACAAGGCTCCCATTCTACAAGGGTTTTTTTCTTTTTTCCTCGTAAGGTTGTTAATGAAACGTGCTTTGGGAGTTTGGGACTAATACTCTTGCAATAACTTAATTAATACGTAAAGTTCATATTAATTTCTTTATTAGAAGTAACCGTTGCCTATGATAGTTTGATGGCTCAGTCTTGCAATATTGTATTTACTTATTTAGGTCTTGTATAAGCAATCCTAGGGGCTAGGGCGCTTTGCATCGTTGGACACATGACTAATAAGTGAAATAGTTAAGTAAGGGCCCTTTGGCCAAACTTTTTCCGGACTTTTTCTATCGGTCTTTTTCGTATTTTTCTTTAATGTTAGCTAGATTTTGGTAAAAATTTTATATCATAGTATTTTCTATCTCGGGAGAAATAAAAAAAAGTACCAAAATATAGACTAAAGTTGAAAAAGTCCATATAAGACGACGAAAAGACAAAAAAAAAAAAAAAGAAAAAAAAGACAAACTTAATATATATGGAGTTCCATTTTTGGGATAGAGAGTGTAAAAAAGGCTGCGTGGTTAAATAAACCTTGATGGTAGCTTTATATATGTGTTCTACGGAGTTTGTTTTTCTGAACTTTTTCACTTTCAAATTATATTCTTACACTTCGAATTCTTATTGTCGATAGATACTCATTTCAAAATTATTTTCCTAAAAACTACAAGAAACTGCACTTTAATACAAAGAATATTCAATTTTACAGGATAAATAATCAAGTTCAAACCATCTCTTGTTCTTTCATGCGATTGTTAATTAATAGGTCAAAGTTGTGAAGTTGGCATGAACCATGAATGAACTATTTAATAATCAAAATTCACTCAATACGAATCCACATCTTTGCGTAAGAATAATCACGTTAAAAGGAAAAAATATAAGATCCATATGGTTTCGTCAACTAGAGCATCTCAGTCAAATTAAATGAAATGAAACCCAGTGTCATGAGATTTCTGGCGTATCCCAACATCGAGTTTTATTTGCATATATATTGTTGTGCAGGCCTCACAAACTTATGATACGCCGCATAAAAATGTACTAGTTCAAGCGTCATTGCGGTATCATGACATGTTTCAATGAGCACAAAATAATTTTAATAAAATGTATAGTCTCCCTAAATAATTACGCGTCTGATTACACACGTTATAGTTATATATGACATATTCTATAATTGTGTACAGCAATAAATGCTATAATACTTAAAGTACTACTTGTACAATTTGTATCGATAGAAATTAATAGGGAAATGATTTTACCACACCCATTTTTGTTAACGCCACACCCTACAAGTGTATTTTTGGTGCAAAAATACACCTACAGGGTGTGGTGTTAACAAAAATGGGTGTGACAAAATCACTAGCCAATTAATATCACGTCTTATTATACTTCTCCACAAATCTTTTCATAATTAATGTTGGTTTGCACAATATTAAAATTCTTTGGTCACTCCCTTGGCCTCACACATTTGCATGCATAGATAGACAAGTTCTCACACATTGGAAACCATTCATATTGTAGAATTCACTCTCCAATTGAGATCATCTCCAATAGTTTGATTAGGTACTTTCTTTGTTTTAGTCAACTCCAACAGTGTAGTAATTAGTATTTGTTTTCAAGTGTGTGTGTTAGATGGAAGTAATTCTTCAGTGGTATTGTGTGTCCCAACATCTTCCATAGCAACACATTTTTAAGGGTTCACCTTTTACTTTTTTCAAAATGGATATATTATTTACGGCGGAGTTAACTGTGTCGCATAAAGTAATAACGATCCACAAAACAAAAGGAAGGAAGGAAGGAGAGAGAGAGAGAGAGAGAGAGTCGCATAGAGTAATAACGATCCACAAAACAAAAGGAAGGAAGGAGGGAGAGAGAGAGAGAGAGAGGGGCATGCCCACACAACACAACACGTTAGAAGGGAGAAAGATAGAAAAGAAAGGAAAAAGAAGACGAAAAAGAGTTGACAAATTGAGGGCCTGTTTAGATATTATTGCACATAAACAAGCAAATGGGTTATGCTATTAACAATCAATTGAGTTGTCAATAAGATAAGAAGGATGCAAAAAAATACTCCCTCCGTCCCACTTTGTTGTACCCTTATTCCTTTTTGGGATGTCCCAAAATGATGTGATTGTTTCAAAACTTTCTAATTTTGGATGTCCATATTACCATTTTACCCCTCATTTCTCCCTCCCAAATTCAAATTTTGAACTTGATTTGAAAGG
>JAOTQK010000018.1:22599692-22619556 GCA_025642025.1 Rhododendron ferrugineum
CCCATAAAATAATATTCAAAAATTTATGGATATTTTTCTAGATTTTTTTGGGACCCCGAACGGGGCCAAACGCGTTTATCTCTGCGTGGATCTCTGCAAATTGTCTCTGCGTGAATCTTTTCCGATTTTTCTTTTACAAATGAAACTTTACATTGTCCTTTTTTTTGTCAACTGCATTTTACGATTTTCCCTTGCTAGTGGCATTGCCATTAACCACTATTTTCCGCGCGTCGTGTAAACGCGTCAGCTGAAGCATCACACAGCGCGTGACGTGGTACGCGAAACAGTAAAGGGCGGCTGAGAGCTGCAGTGAAGTAAAGCGTATCTGCTTCGGTGGACCCCTCACAGGAAAACGTTGAATTAGCGCTACGCGACAAAACAAGAGCCAGAGTGGACCCCCGAGATGAACAATCGCAATGGTGGAGGCGGTGGGTGTGTGTCTTTTATTGGGAATCACAGTGTCATTTACTGCAACCCAATAGTATACACAAATCTTTCTAGAGAGAGAGTGTGAGAGGGGAGAGAGAGAGGGTTTCAAGGGAGGAGACATGCCCAATTCCTTTCCAACATTTCTGTTTCTTGCTCCTTCTCAGCTTATCAGATCCCAAAGGTCTCTCTCTCTCTCCCCCCACTTTTCTATTGCACATACATATACATACATGTGGGTTCAGTGTAACACAGCAGTTTCGTCTTTTTATCCAGTATTTAGCTTAGCTTAAAGAGTCCTTCCTTTCCCTTTCTCCTTGTTGTCGTAGTTACTCTGCCATATGTGAGGTGTTTTGGTATTTTTGTGTGCTTATGTTTGATTGATTGCATGTGGGAGCTGTTGCTGTTGTGGATGAGAAACGATATTTGGATAGATAAGTTTGTTGCTATTTTGGGGTTATGGGCTTTGTTGTTTTTTTTGGGTTTCTCTCTCTCTCTCTCTCTCTCTCTCTCTCTGTGTGTGTATTCCGTAATCAAAGTGAAGAGGGAAACTCTGGTTATTGACTCTTTTTATGTATTGGCAAATGAATTTAGTGAATGGGTTTATTTGATTGTTGTACGATTGTTTTCCTAGTTTCCATGTCCGAGAGGGTTAATCTGTTTTCTCTTTTCTTGATTGAAAATTATTTGCAATAACCCTTTTGGCTTTCATCAGTTAAGGTTGGAGCAAGGAGTTGTTGGTAAATGGTACTGAAGTTATGGATGTCCCGTTGTTTATATTGCCTTTGGTGTGCAAGTTTATACTTCTTGGTATATTTGCTGGTTATATGGTTTGTAGCATTGGTAACCCATACCCTAAGTCACGTAATTCGCGTGCGTGAGCGTGAAAACGTCTTTGAAACTCATCGCAAACTATTAAAATTCGCAAGAGCGAGGATTTAGAGCAGAGACGCAGGGCATTTTGAAGGATTATGTGAGTCTGTTGCTAATCCCATACCTGAAGAAATAGGGAAAATTTGTCTTTACAAGGGACATCTTCTCCTCCTGTAAAAAATGTAGTATTTCATCTTTCAAGTTGATTGGGACTAAGGTTGAACATTTGTGGGATTTTTGTGCGGGTACGTGTCAGTCCATGAAGTGAGATCCCTTTTTTGGGTGGAAGTGGAATCAATAAGTTGAAAACTGTTTGGAGACCTCTTTGTGTTGTTTTCACTTCTCCATGGTTGGAAATGTAAAGTTGCGATATTTCATATTTCCCCTTCGTTGGTTCAAGTGTGTGCCCTAGAAGAGTTTTTGAACCAAAACTTGTGCTTACCCATTTTTGCAAAAGTAAAACTCTTCAAAGTTCTAGTTTTGGATTAATGAAAGAGTAGAGTGTAGGTATTTGCCAAACTAGTTTTGCGAGGTAGAGAAAATGCTTGATTTCTCCAACTTCTCTCTGCGGAATTTGGGTCCATCTTTACGTTGTTGCACTAATTGAATCGTTTGATTCGACCAATTATCTTTTTCCATTATGTAGATTACTCCACTAAATGTCATTTATTTCTTTCCTGACTATTTTATTCAATGTTGCATTATTAGTCTTTTCGGTTGTCGATTATTGGAGTATTTACTTAACTTGTTTAGGTTACACGTTACTAAGGTTTTGACTGCCCTATGTATTACCAAGATTTGGCTGCTTCAGAATTTTATTTGATGTAGCTTTTCAACCTTCCTATTTAGCTTTTGGTATTGATAACTAATGTTATATGCTGGTGATGATTGGTTAACTCAAATGTTTTGCTGATTTTAATTGGCTTACATGATTGGAAATGAAATGACCATTAATGAAGTGAATAGGGTTTTTTTTTTTGTAGTTTACTGAGTTTGTCCCTGTAATGATTTGGTTTCGTTGAATTGATTGAAGATATGCTTGTATCATTCAGGATTCATCAATGATATAGATGGCTATACGAGTTCAAAATTTCCCCACCGAAATATTTGAGCAAAATCCAAATTATCCAATGTCTCATTTTGCTATTAACTGTCCATCATGGTGGAATTTACACGAACAACTCCTTCCCCAATCCTCATCCATGCATTTTAGCTTGAAAGTGGAATCACCATCAGAATTGCCTCTCAAAGCAAAGCATTTTGGTCTTCAACGAAAAGACCAGGATTCATCATCAACTCAATCGAGTGATCTATCTCACCATGAAGTTTTGAATATGACGGGGACCAATTCTCAAGATCAATGCATTTCATCAGAACCGGGTATTGATGCATTAACTTCATTATTTTTGCACTAGATCATTCTTTATCTGTGCAAGTGACTCGCAAGGTACCAATGGTCATTTTGAGGGGTTTGAACTTCTTTATGAATTTGTTTCCTCTAGTAAAGTACTCCTTTGGATTTGTGATCACTGGAGTACATAACAACTGAGAAGTTCATCTGTTTGTATTATGTTACATCCATTTGTATTACGGGTAGTCTTACACATTGAATACCACCTTTGATCAGTTGTCTTTAATATAAGCTCAAAGGAACTTAAAAAGGTGATATTGTACTCGGAGCTGCAACGGTAGTAGTCCTCAAATCTTGGTCTTTGAGGTTATTGTTACCATTTAAATCACTAACTGTCTGTTGTGGGTAATGTTACTTTGTTGGGATCTAGTTTCAACATAGTAATTTTTTTATCGATGTGTTATAGCTTTCCTTGATGTCATTGTCATCAGTCCCACATGATGTGGCTTCCACTCATGTGGCATTTGGAACTTGGAAGTAGCTTAACTATTAATTTTTTTTTTTTCCACAAGTAGCTTAACTATTGGTCTACCCAGTTGTTGCTATATCAACTCCCAGTTCGTGGCCATTGGGTCCATTTTACTCCTGGACCCAAAATGGAAAAATGGATTCATTTTGCTTGACGTGCGCATATTATCTTCAATTACTGTGGTCTTAGAACTCCTATTGCTTATGAAATGCAATGTCCATGTATTCAGCTCAAGAAAGTGATGGAAAGCATGTAGAAAGCCGAATGAAGCCATTTTTCTTAAGGGGCCATCAAGATTTTGCCACCAGTCCTTCACAGATTGATCCTAGCCTGTCAATTGTAAGTTGATTGCTTACACGTAGGTTTTGCTTTTAGGTTTTATAGTTCACCTAAAATCTAGTACTTACGGCCTGAATGTCATTTTAGGGTTGCAATATTCCTTCACGGATTGATCCTACCCAGTCAATTGTAAGTTGATTGCTTACAGATAGGTTTTTGTTTTAGGTTTTGTTGTTCACCTAAAGCTAATACTTGCAGCCTGAACATTTCAGAACCACATCCTATACCCGTTTGCTGATGCTTACAGCGGGGGGTTATTCACTGCCTATGGACCACCAGCTGTTGTAAGTACTTTTAAGCTCAATATTTGTGTTTCCATTGGTTTGACATTGTGGATGGGCCTTCTGTTTGGGTTATAGAAAATTTATACAGCCTCAAGAAGCTCTAATTACTTCTTTAGTATCTGAGTTCTTCCCGCTAGAGTTCATTTTGAGCATAACTTGCCTCTACTCCTGTTTCAATTATCTGCATTATTAGTGTGAAGAGTTTTCGTTTCTTTCCCCGTAATTACTCATTTCACATCTTTCTCTATTCATAATTTTGTCACCTTATGGATTCTTAAATGGTAAGGTTCCTTTCTCACAGACCATCACGCAATAATTTAATGTGTTTATTTATTATTGCTTTCAATTCTTGTTTTTTTTTTTTTGTTTTTTTTTGCTTAGCAATTCTTGGGTATTTTGATTGTGTTCTTTCTGCTGGCTTGTGATTCTTCTAGCCTCATTGCCTGAGAAATAGGATTCTTGGTGAAGCAGTTGACTTTTTTTATTTTTTTATCAAGTTCACGGAATAGACGTTGAAAGTTGAATCATACTCTATTTTTTGTGTCCTAGGGGACAGTACCAAATTATATTTATGAAAAATCAGCTGTGGCATCTTATTAAATTAAATGGAACCATTTCTAATTGTGGTCAACTTTCAGGATACATGTGTTAGGTGTTAGATGTGTTGTTTTTTGGTGTCCATATCCTCTCTCTCTCTCTCTCTCTCTCTCTCTCTCTGGGTCTGGACAGACTGGACTGCTATGTCTTATGTGGTACAACTTGCATGTCAACCTCAAATTATGACATAGATGATCAGGTTAGTTAGTGAGATACATCCATTTGTTTTCGCTATACTGGGTTAAGCGATTCTTGATTCCAAAACTCGAGCTTAAATCATGTGTCTATAAGAATACACTCTTTTCGTTGTACACCATTTTCGTACTATTATATTAAGAATACAATGTGATTTGTTTTGACCAGATTCAGCAACAGATGGTTGGAATGACTCCTGCAAAGGTTCCACTGCCTCTTGATTTAGCTGAAGATGGTCCTATCTATGTCAACCCAAAACAATACCATGCAATCCTCAGGAGGAGACAAATGCGCGCGAAGCTTGAGGCCCAAAACAAGATAGCCAAATCTAGAAAGGTGTGTTCTTTGTGCATTCTCAGCTTTACTTGAAAGTTGGCATGTTAATATAAATTCCGTTTGACCAAAAAAAAGAAAGTTGGCATGTTAATATATCTGAACTCCCCATTTCTCTGTACACTTGTATTCAAAAAATAGCTTGTAACCTTACCTGCTACATTACTAAGTGCATCACAACTTATGGTGGTTGTAGACAAGCTAAGTAGTAGTTGTTCAATCGTGGCTTGAAACCTGAACGATTGTTTAATATCTGTTAAAGTTTGGCTTGCTTCTTGCTCGAATGTAAGCTTACTGAGTTGGGTTTGAATCAAATTCAGATAATAAAGTACTCTCGGAGATGAGTCGAGCTTAGGTAGCATGGTTTGTATTATTGGGCTACATTTTTTTTTCTTTTTGTGCACTTATTTTGCATTTCATTGTGATGATAATTTTATTTTACTGTTATCACTGGAAGGGATCTCCAATTTGACCACAACGATTCACTTCTTTAGTCTACTTTTGTTTTAAGTTGAAACCACCACAGATTAAAAGCGGTTTGCGATTAAATGCAGCCTTATCTTCATGAGTCGCGGCATCTTCATGCACTGAATAGGGTTAGGGGATCCGGGGGACGCTTTCTCCGCACGAAAAGCGATCAAAAACCCGACCCAAATCCTACCACTGATACCCATGGCATCCCAAGATCACTTCCCTCAAGTCAACATGTAGACGACTTACCAAAGCTTGAACCTGAAACTGGCAAATGTGGTGCAATGTCAATCCCCTCCTGCTCTGGCATCACAAGTGTTACCAACAGTGATGTCATTTTTTGGCAGCCGGATCGTGGGTTCTCGGCCACCTCTCATGGAGCTCGGCATTGTGCTCCAGTTGTTCGCTGAGAGGTGGGAATGAGCAGCACGTCACCGGCTGGGCAATTCATCCTTGGCTTATGTCACCTTTATTTTTAACTGCTATGTGATTGTTATCATTGTTAATACATTATTACAAGAAGCGTAAGACGCCGTATGTACTGAATTTCTTTGCCTAGCTTTGTTTCTTATGCGAGACTGGGAATGTTCTGAATGAGGTAGCGTTTCTGATGTCCATAGTTTTGCATGGTTTCTGGTTTATCGTAAGGATATTTATTGGAATTCCGACATACCGGCAAAAAAAAAAAAAAAGACATTTATGAGTTTGGACATTTTCATTTAGTTGTTGTGCACCTCCAGGCCGTCCGTTTGGCAATCTTACGGTCCAGATTTTATCTCGACAATGACCGGCTCAGATGGTGGAGATGAGATTGGACCGTTGGATGCTGAACGAACATTTCGGATGGTGTATGGAACGGTGCTGTGCGGTGGTGCACAACGCCATCCCGGTTCTTTCACTTCTTTGGGGGGAGTTGAGGGTTTATAGGAAACTTGTTGCAGATTTTAGGTGAGAGAATGTTTGGCATTTGGCAGTGGCCGCATCTACATGGCGAATAATATTTGGTAGTAGTCACTTTCCATTTAATCAAAAAATAAAAAATAAAAAAATTTGGTAGTGGTACTCGTTATTAAAGTTGTCCTTTTTTGCCAGTTGAAATATTTGCTTCATCCATGACTTTATCCCTCTGGACAAAAAGGGTAAAAAAAAAAAAAAAAAGAATAATGTAAGATTTGGTACAAGCAACTGACCACTAAATTGTTTTTTCAGTCTTGACATAAAATTAGCCCAATTGAAGGGGATGTCATGCAATTAGAATTAGAATTTTTTTAATCTAACAAATGGAAGTGCAGGTGTCGAGTTTTTCGTCGATCTGTCCAAATTGGAGAAACGAATTGGAGAAATATCCATGTTTTGAAACACAACGCGTTTTCAAGTTTTATAATAATAAAAAAGGAACAAGGACAGCGCATCTTGAAAATGCGTTGAAAAGCTAAGTAGAAAAGTTGACTTCCATGGTTGGTAATTGGTGCCGAATAAATGAGCATGATTTTGTGGGGTCTATATTAGGTCCCATAAATATGATTCAAACCATAAGTTATTTTTAAAATATTTTATGGATTCTTGTAAAAAATTAGCTCAATCCGATATCTGAAAAGACTTTTTCAGCATTCGTAGAGGCACTACGAATTTTGAAACACCCTACGAATTCTGAAATAGCCCTTATTGCTATCGGATTGAGCTAATTTTTTTTTTAGAAACCCATAAAAAAAAATGTTTTAAGAATAACTTGCGGTTTGAATCATCTGTCTGCAAAAATCAAAAATATCATTGCCCATTTAATGGGAAAAAATCAAAAATAAAAAATCCACGCATTTTGTTTTTTAACGGCAAAAGAATTTTTTTATTAATCTTTAAAGTTACAAAAATTAAAAGAATCTTGAAGAAAGGCTTCACAACAATAGGAATGCATCCCAACTAGGGGCACCCAAACTCTTGGCAAGTCATCAACTAAAGGAGAAACAGAAATGCAGAATCAGAAGCGGCAAAACACAAAATTGACCCTTTGGGTGTTCCATTTTCTCTGAATCCTTTGATTTTTTAAATTTTTTTTTATAACCGAGGAACAGCCCTACAGTCGAGCGAATTCTTTGATTTTGTACAATCCAGAATCAGTCCTAACTCCTAGCAGAGTAAACAATTCATCAGAGCAATCATCCCCTTTGTAGAGAGGATTTGGTAGCAATCATCCATAGCTTAGAAGTCATCGAGCAATCGTTGTGAATTCAAATCGGTAGCATCATCCATCAACCCAAAGAGCTGTGGAAAGAATTCGGCTTCGGCCGCACCTTCGATTGAATTGAAAACCAGACTAGAATTTACCACCACCAGGGATTCGGCTTCGTTGATTGGAAGGAATTGGAATTCATCAGAGAGTAGAAACCCCAAGTAGATCATCTAAAATCAGATTACAATGGGCAATGATATTTTTGATTTTTGCGGGCGATTATGTGTTCCAGGTGATTCATTCAAACCGTAACTTATTCTTAAAATATTTTTTATGAGTTCCGATTATGAGTTCTTGAAAAAAATTAACTTAATCCGATATCAATAAGAGATGTTGCATAATTCACAGAGCCCCTACGAATGCTAAAAAAAAATCTCAATTACTCTGGCACGAAGTTTTGAAAGCATGATTACTATGCACAATGGTCTTTTATTTTTTACATGATTTCCGCAATTGGGTTTTCAAGCGAGCCACTTGGACTTATTGAATTGAAATTTGAATAAGGCTTGACGTGCCGATATAAAATCAGAAAAAAGCTTTTAGAAATCTTCCAATTGGTCCGAAATATTTTTTCTGCCATTCTCTTGGACATTTTAGGTGAGTCACTAAGTTTATATTATATATATATATATTTTCTTACATTAGTTTTATTTTTTGGATTGATCATCTGTCTCGATAAGACTAAAAGTAAAAAATTATAATAAAAAACAAGAAAAAATACCAAACAATTGATTTTTTTTTTAATCTACAATACTGTCTTATATATATTTTTTCAACTTCGGTTCATATTTTTTTATTTTTTCGATTTCTCCTATCGAACGAACAATTTATCCAAACAATTACTATTTTTCCTTGCCGCAAAGAATTACTCATAGCCGCAAAGAATTACTCTTGACCCCAAGAAATTACTCTTTGTCACAAAGAATTAACTCTTGGCTGCAAAAAAAATTACTTATGGCCGCAAAGAATTACTCTTGATCCTAAAGAATTATTCATGACTGCGAAGAATTACACTTGGCCGCGAAAAATTACTCCAGGCCGCGAAAAATTACACTTGGCCGCGTAGAGCCGTGAAGAATTACACTTGGCCGCGACGTAAATTATTTCTGGCTGCGTAAAATTACTCTTGACCGCAAATAATTACGCGTGGCTGTGTAAAATTACTCCTGGCCCCTTTCCTCAGTCCCCAGTTCCTCTACATCGTTGCTTCGCCAACCCCCCGCTTTCTCTCTCTCTCTCTCTCTGTATATTTTCCTATGTGCGTGTGTGTATATTTTCCTATCTGCGTGTGTGTGTTTCGTTTTGCCTTCTCTCTTCTTATGTATACGAATTCTAGATTCTTGGTGGAAAATATGATTGCTGAATAGTGTCTTGTGTAGAGCTTGGAACATCTCGGAGAAAGTGTTGTAGCTAGTAGTTAGATAGGCCATTTTCTTTGCTTTTGATTTCTGTTTCTGTTTCCGGTTTGCTGGACAGTTTGTCCTTTGTTCATTTGTATCTTGGTTCTCTTTTTGGTATAAAATCCCTCTTTACCACACACAAAAAAAAAAAAGACTTGGGCTCACTGTTTATCCTTATGTCGTGGTCAATTAATTGGAAAAGAAAGAGTTCAATTTAGGTCTATACTTGGCGATTTGTACAAGGAAGTTGAATTGTGTATTGTGTTACTACTAGCTTTTACTAGTTCTTGTATGTTTTAATCAAGAGTTGAAGATGTTAATGTACTTGCTTGGTATTATATGGGAAAGCTAATTTTGCGGGTGGGATTTGATGCTTGCTCCCATTGGAACATCCTTTTGAATTTCGCGTATTAGAGGAAGTGATGGAATTGATCCCAAAACCGCACGATTGAACTTTCCATTGACGAAGATAAAAACTAGTTAGAACAGTATCTTGTCTCCCCTCGTTGCAAAAGCTTCATCATATGAGTCAGACCAGACATGCTTTTTCCCCGCTGGAGAATCGGTTCTGTGGCGTAGCGAAAGCGTGATTTAAGGTACTGTTATCAGCAGGATAGCTCCGTTGTTGTTCCCCCCTGATGGGCAACAGCAATTTTTAGATGGTTATTGGCCTTATTCTATTTCCAATGCTTTCTCTCCTTTGTGTTTTGCCAGTTTTGTCACTATAATATTCATGGCTTAGATAGTAATGATTTTGGTTTTGCAGGTCCAACCATTCTGTTTTTCCAAGAAAATGCTGGAAGTATCCTTTTATTGCCATTTTCTAGAAGATAAGCAGTGGGTTGTTGCACGAGTTTTATAATATTTATTTGGTGGTGGTTGTTTTGTGTCTCTTGATGCTTATTTGGGTCCTGTTTTCTTTTGGTGGCCTTTACTGGTTCCTCCAGATATTGCACATCGTCTTGAAATGGTTCGGATGATGTTACAAGATTGGAGTGTAACATTTTCTTGCTTTCCTACAGAGGGTATGCATTTATTGGTTATCTTTATTAACTAATCGATCTCGAGTGGCTTTGTTTTGATAGAAGCAGCTGAAATTGATTAAAAGACTATGAACCTATTTTGGGTTCCATGAAAAACAGTTATGGGGCTAGTGATGGCTCCCCTTCTCAACATGGCATCACAAAAGATGCCCAGGTTCTTGCTTTCGGCATTTTCATTGACTGTAATCTTCAACTTCCTACATCGAGAGAATCTCAACTGACATGCTTTCTTTCTTTGCCGTTAGGCTGCACTAGATCATCTGGTTCAGAGGACTGACATCGATACATCAAGAATAGTTGTCTTTGGAAGGTCATTGGGGGTGCAGTGGGAGCTGCACTTACCAGAAACAACCCCGAAAAGGTATGGCTGTAACAAATCCTTGTGGGGTGAAGAATACATATTTTTCTCTGGGAAATGACATTATGCCTCTTCTGTTGAACCATTCCATCTTTTGGTGAATAGCTTTCCAAGCCGTAATTCTTGCCGCATTGGTAACCTGAGTTTTTCGTCATAAGAAGTCCTTGCAAAATTGACCGGGTGCATTATTAGATGGATTTTACTATGGGATAGAGTGGGGTGGGTTGGGGGAATCGGTGGGAGGTGCATTCTAAGACTTGGTGAGCTTAAAGTTGTATGGCTCTGAATCTAGCTGCCAAGTAGGTGAAAATATGATTTTTGTTGCATTGCAACACTTCAAAGTTATCTAGCAACTTAGTAATGTTTTAACTAGAAAAACTACTGTTATAATGTCCATCCACCGCATTGTGATTCCATGGTCAACATTTAATTAATGCAACAGAGAAGTAGTGAACAATTTTTATATTCGGACTCCTTAGCCAGGATAGAAGCAAGGAGTAGCAATATCTAGAACTTTTATGGAAATCCCTTGGCATGTAACAATGAAATGCTGTTGGCATATATCTTCATCAACCAGAGGATCTATGCAGCCCAAGCATTTTATCAATTATGCATGTAATTGTTTTGACACTTTCGTATTTTGCTATTTACTTTTGCAGGTTGCTGCACTGATATTGGAGAACACTTTCACATCTATCCTAGACATGGCTGGAGTTCTTCTACCCTTTCTGAAGTGGTTTATTGGAGGTAGTGGTTCAAAAAGCCCTAAGATTCTAATTTTCTTGCTCGTTCTCCATTCATGTCATTGGCCAGGAGAGCATGGAGTTGTTGGAGCTCTTGTTTTCTCTCTCTAAGGCTTCTAAACTAGGGCATGAACGCTTCTGAAGGCTTCTGTCCTGATAGAGAGTTGTCCGCTATATCACTGTGAATAGAGTTGTGTTTTATGAACCCCATTTCTTCTAATCCATGATCAACATGCTCCTATGTTGATTTGACTTAAGTTTGCAAGTGAATGCATTCTCTAAGCTTAATGTGCATCTTGTCGTTGCACCTACAATGCCATCTCGAAACTGTAGTAAACTTGTAGCAAGGAACTCTTTTAAGCTCTGATTCTTATTTTTAGGTACAATATCATGTTCTGCAGTTGCTAAGTTTTCTCGATTACTAGTCCTTGGTACCTGTTGTCGGTTGTCATGAAACCTTACCCTTAACGTAGCTTTCATACTATATTCCAATTTCTCTGCTAAATGTGCTTGCAGTGTTTCTGAAAGCAACATGTTTGAGTTCGATATTTTTCTTCCATTCTTCATTTAGTTTCTGATTCTCCCCTTCCCATATTCTCACAAGTATGTGCATCATTTCATTGGTTGACCCTTTGTGTGCAGATCAAACAGCCAGTCCTTTTCCTCTCTGGCTTGCAAGATTAGATGGTTCCTCCGTTGCACATGCAAATGCTATATGCTAAAGCGGCTGCACATAACAGCCGATGCACCTTTGTGGAATATCCTACTGGCAAGCATATGGACACATGGCTGGCCAGTGGTGATCGCTATTGGAGAACGATTCTACAGTTTTTGGAACAAAATGTTCCAGAGAACAAGGGGAGTGGTACGTTTTCTTTCTGAATCTTTGGAATTCCTACTATTGAAAGCCCGCATTCTCCAACCCTTCCTCCCAGTCTGAAGTTAACGGAATTACACACTGTATTGCAAGGGCTGTGTCAAGCTTTGTACATTAAACCTTCCTATCAGGGCAATGGATGTTGAATCTTTTGCTAAGGGATATTTTCGGTTTGGGTTTCAAAAATTTCTTGAGAGTCTGAGTAGTATTTGCTAGCCCAAGTCCAAGTATTTTGAGATTTTCAAAAATTCTTTTGGTGATTTCTTAAAAATGAGGTCTTTTCCAAAGCAAAAGAAAAAATCATTGAAAACAAGTTTCAAAGTATATTTTTTGGAATCTGATTCTGAAAACAGATCCAAAAAGCCATTTCAGAAAACTTAGACAACTATGGTCTTCATATTAGAGACAGTATGTCGTAACAAAAACGCACTTTTAAGCAAAGGAATATTTTTGTAAAGTCAGAGCCAAAGGGACCTATCCAACACAAGACACCTTTCAAAATGTGTAAATCTTTGAAAAATGTACGAAAAATGATTCTTTGAAAATGTATGAATCTTCTTCCATCGTACTTGTCTCCCAATTGAAAGAGACAGCAGCTGAGACCACTTCAACTGCCGCCATCTTCCTAAATACACATTCAAACCCTGGTGGGAGCTTTCTTTGTTATACATATTGATATTGAAACCGCTGTGGACCCAGTGTTTTTCCTTATTTTATCACTATTTCTATTCAATGATCGCAGCAACAGTCACTTTCTACAACTATCACTTATCGCTTAACCATCTTTATTCTTTGATGCTTTTCCTGTGGCTGCATTCAGATTCCGAGGAAAGATGACTGCTTGAGATTTTTAACCGTAATGAGGAGTAATCCATTATGCCACTCCAGAACTCAAAACTCTTCCTGCGCTTTAAAGCTGCTTTTGATTGCCATCGAGAGCTGCTGAGTCAGGTCTTGATCTCGGATGCATTTTTTTTGGTGTACAAAGTGGACAAAATGCGGAAATGTTGCTGCACTCTGGTATACTATGTGGCCTGACATTTTGTTTGGGCGTCGGATCATGTCACCGTATGAAGTAAGAAGTCGCAGAAATGAAGATATACACCATAGAGTGATGAGTTGAAATGTTTGTGTCTCTATTCCGTCGTATTCTTCGGCCATCTTTTTCGTTTGGCAGTTGGGAATTTGAGGTGTTTACATCCAATGACCTTGCGACGATCCGCCCAATTATGTCGTTGCAAATTGTACCACTGCCATTTTAGTTGGAGAAGCGACTGGTGGGCTCTAACATCAGAAGATTCATTCTTGGTTTTTTTGTCAAGGGCGGCGCCACTTGGTTTCCATGGGTCAAACGAACCCTTTGAATTCAAAACATGCACTAAAATTTTAATTTGTTTTTCATATAATTTGATTTTTTTTTTTGTGGATATGCATTCGCTGACTCATTCGTTCAAGCCAGATTAAAAGAAATTTTTTCTTAAATATGTGATCATGTAGATCATATAACTCGACAAAACAAAATTACTGGGCCCGATAGAAACTAAATCGAAATAAATGTAAATATATTATATAGTGTTTTGAACTAAAAAAAATTTACAGATTTTTTTCACTTCTGAACTAAAATTCTAGTCACCCATATGAACGGAGGTTTAATTGTTAACAACACAGAAGATTACCTGCGTATTTATTTTTGTCGTCTAAATGATTTGATCAATTGAGCTTGAAGTTTTTGTTGATCTTGTCTGATGCCACATTGATATTTGCTCAACTTACACAATTGACCAGGATTCGATTTTTGGGGTCAAATTGCGAGAAAGTAACTTCTTTAGTTCTCGGCCTACTTATGGCATGGATGACTTGTCGTTGACTAGACCAGAGACGAAATAGTTGAGATGTGTGTAAGCTGGCCTGGACATTTTCGATCGTGGAACCAAAAAACAAAAGGAAAAATGACGGCCCAAGATATGTTTTGATAATTAATACCCGCCAAGAACAAGCTAAAAATATTTGTTAATGCTAAAAATAATCTGGACATGTACTAATTATCAAAACACGTTATTGACCGTCGTTTTCCCAAAACAAAGAGAGTTTTTCCTTGCACATTCATGTTAGATTCGTGTGATGGAGAGAGCCGTCGGGGCATTGACTCAGAAGCCCTAAATAAACTTTCCACACAAAAAGGAGGAGAAAGGTCAACATGCCAAGTTCGTGGTCGAAAATGGACTGATCCAACGGCTAAGAATAAGAACGATAAAAACTGGGCCCACTCCAAACCTGCCGTCGCGTGTAAACCTGGGTGCACCGTAAGAACTGTGCACCCGGCACCATGGCCCTCATCATCCTGCCGACCAGGTTCCAGTGGTTTAGACCCAAATTTACCAAAAATAAAAATAAAAAAATTATTCAGTGCCATTGGACGACAAGTTAGTGTCTCAGGCTCCTTCAACAAACACAATCATATGAGATCCGAGACCAAGGGTGCGGTTCGCGATACAACATTAAAATTTGAAGCTATAATCATGGTATTTGATTTGGTCCGTTCCTATCCAACCCAGCCTCAAAACTTAACGTGACCTGTTTAAAAGTTATATATCCAGGTGGGATCCGGGCACTGAAAAATCTTTCCGAATTTACCCTTTCTTTACCTCTTTCATTCTAATCTAAAGACAATCATACCCCTCATTAGATACTAAACAATCAAGTGGTAATCGTAATACTGCTACACTCATTGAATAATCATTCTCTAAACATCTCCCTCATTTTTTTCTACTTATTAGTATTTCCGAACCCTAATACTATTGGTTCAAAAGTCTGCCCTTTTCCTCTTTCTTTTAATCGAGTCTCTTCTTAATTAGCCCCTTCTTTTTTAATTGTCTCTGGACTCCGTTCCGTTCCGTTCCGTTCCGTTCCGTTCCTGGGTAGACCAGCGCCTACGAAACAAAACAAAATTCTGCGCTCTCTCTCTCTCTCTCTCTCTGTTGTTTCGAACTGCAAATGTGTCTTCTCTCTCCTCCCTACATCCCCGATTGCTGAGCAGTATATGCTTATTTCTCCAGTAGTAGTAGTACCAGTTGTGAATAAATCCAACATTTTGTAAACCGAGTTGGGTATTTGATTTCATGGACGGAAGTGGACAGTACAACCCTCGAACAGTGGAGGAGGTTTTTAGGGATTTCAAGGGCCGCCGAGCCGGCATGATCAAAGCCCTCACCACCGGTATATACATATCTATCTGTATACGCACACGTAATATCCGTATATTTTTTAGAGCATATATCTATATTTTTTTTTCCCCAGAGTTTTGAATTTAAGGGTTTTGGATAGGTTTGTATTTTGGCGCATTCTGGCGTGTTTTAATAATTTTGGTATTTTCTGCAGACGTCGAAGAATTTTATCAGCAGTGCGATCCTGGTTAGTTTTAGGGTTTTCGTATTTCGTTTTCTTTCTATTTCTGTGTGTTTATTTGTGTCTTCACTTGGTGTTCTACTGTTCTTTTGTACTGTGTTGATTATTGGTTTGGGTTTTACAATGTGTGCACTGGTGTCTTATTCGGTTATGCTGAGGAAAGCTTCTTTACATTGCTATGATTATTTTCTCATTTTTGGTATATGCCTGGGGTTTGGATTATCGAATCTATTGGTTCTGCAGTTATGGTTTACTTCACACTGCAGCTTGACTGTGTGGTTTTCGTCGTGTTACTGTATGTGTATGATTAGTTATTCGCTTTCAAGTCATAATTAGATTCATAAATGCATTTGAACTCACAAATTTTGTAATGTGACTAGACTCGTGTATGTCAGTATGTATTTAAGAATATTGGTTTTTGAAGCATGTAACTGAAGTTAATTACATCAGTTCCTTGCATGCATTAAATTCTATATCCCCAAAAGGGATTTGTGAAACACTTGTAGTTGGTTAGGGAACAAATGTCATCTGTTTCCACTTCAATACCATTCTCACTTGGATAATTATATTAGTATTTTTGTGATGTTTGAATTATCCTTTCCTTTCTCCCGACATGTATGCGATTTTCTGCAACAACTTATTTTGGTAACCCTGTTTCAGTAATGACGTTTATTGTTTTGAGCTCTGATATTCCTTGCAGAGAAAGAAAATCTTTGCCTCTATGGATTCCCTACTGAGCAGTGGGAAGTTAATTTACCAGCTGAAGAGGTGCCACCAGAGCTCCCAGAGCCTGCATTAGGCATTAACTTTGCCAGGGATGGGATGCAAGAGAAAGACTGGTTGGCTCTAGTTGCTGTTCACAGTGATGCATGGTTACTTGCTGTGGCCTTCTATTTTGGTGCTCGATTTGGTTTTGATAAAGCTGACAGGTGGTTGTTCTTCCCTCTATCTAACAATGATGCATTTGAAATTAGAATTTGTAGTTTGCTAAACAAACAATTTTTTCTGTCGACATGCTCCTCTTTTTCCTTTGTTGAAGCATGGGATCCATTTGTCTGACAAATATGTGCATTTCAGGAAATGGGGATTGACATTGTTATTGTGGGGTGCATTTCTGTATCTGAAAGTCTATACATACATTTCATATTTTTACATTTTACTCCCCAAGGTTACCCCGTAGCCTTCTAATTACCAAACCAAAGCTTTTTGGCCATGTGGCACACCAGCACTGGGAAAAATTGACTTGGTCAGCATCAGCAGGAGGCATCCTATACCAAGTGTGTTGGTAGTAGTTCTCTAAGGCCATTTAGCTATTTGATGTTGGCATCAAGTATTGCGCATAGCAAGATATTGGTTCGAGTCTTGTCTGTTTGAGTCTTGTGTGTTTTCACTGTTGTCTTTTCTGTCTTCTGCCATATGTATTGAATGTCTTGCATGTGTGTGCTACAGACTGTAGTTCCACATTGTTCAGGGTAATTTAGTTACGAAATCTTGCTGGAACTTGTGGTGCAGGAAACGTCTCTTCAATATGATAAATGATCTCCCATCAATATTTGAGGTTGTGACAGGGAACGCAAAGAAACAAGCGAAGGATAAATCAGCAGCCTCGAACCACAGCAGCAACAAATCCAAGCCAAACTCAAAAGCGGTAAAAGAAACAGCCTCTTACTGTTCTTGAATTATCGTGATTTTTCATGGTTACTCAAATTCATTATACTTTCTGACCCTAGTATAGAATCAACCTACTGTGCCCCCAAATTGAAGTTTGAACTTCTTTTTTTATGTTTGAATGTGAATTATCAGTAATCAAGGCCATTAGTGGTTTATCACCTGAGGGCACCGCCATTCTTCAGACTATGTAGCTAGCTAGACAATTGTTCGTCTTTTTTCTATTTTTGGCTGTCGTACTGGTACGTCAAAAACCCTTGCGCCACTGTTTTGGGGACTAGGCTGCTGCATCTGGGGCAGAGTTTATTGTGCTCAGCTCATAATGAAAAACACTTCTGTTGCACACAGTGGACATCGTAAGCCGTCTGGCTTTCTGCTTTCCTTTTTTCTTGTATGACGATGAACCCTACATGTCACATCCCGTGGCACATTCACCCACATGCAAGATAGACATTGTTGTTAGACCTTGCCTCTTTCTCTATGAGATTGGAACTGCATGTCCCCATTTAACAAAATCGGCCTCCCGTGTTTGTTCTTCTTGTTTTCAATGTTGTGTTATATTGGATATATGCCTCAAGTATTCGATCCTGAAATTAGTCTCCAATTATTGGGGTGTTAGTCAATTCTAAGAAGGTGTCGTGTTTGTGTGGGACACTCGTTGAACACACCCCGACAAATGTTGAATGTGTTTTCGAGCTTGTACTATAGATCGGATATGTATTGGACACTTGGGGGACACGAGTGTCTGTTGCTCTCTTGACACATGAGTTTTTTGGGGAAGTTTGATTACTTGGAGCCTGACGACTAAAATCAAAAGGAGGTCAAGATTCATACCTGTTGATGCACGTCTCTTTTGGCCTTTTGTTTTGATGAACAGAGTTTATATTGCTGCTGTGATGAACACCTTTGAAACAACAATATATATTGCGTTGGAAAGTGTGCCCTATTTGATGCGCATCTTTGGCCATTTTCTATCGCGAAATATTCCCATCCAATCATTGTATTTACTTCTTTTATTCCATATTTTTATTGGGTCGCTTTTATTGTATCTCGTAGCATATGAACCGTGATCATCACTTTGTTGGAGCTCTTTGGTTTGTTGTTTATGATTCGTACTCCCAAGTTCTCGTTGTGGTTATTTCTCACTACTCATAGGCGTTTATTAAACCTGCACCCTTAGGCTTTGTCAAGAAGTGAATATAATCTATTTTTTTCTCAAGAGTTTAGTCATTGTGCGTTCTTCCTCTTAAAGAGTATCAAGCAAACCATGAGGTTGGCACGTCTCTTGGGGAATCAATAAGAATTAAGAAGTCCAATCCCTTGTTTTTCCTCCTGTTTTTTCACCATATTTTTCTCTTAATCCACACCTTGCATAGCACTTAGCTCCAAGTTCTCTGGCAAAATCGAACTCTCTTAGCCTGACCATCGGAGGAATGCTTTTTATTCTCCTTTTGAACTTCTTTTAAGGTGTTTTCACAGTTGTTTCATGCCTCACTGTATTGTAATGCTTCCTCTTTTGGAAACGAAAACAGCGAGGCCCTGAACCCCAGGGCAAAAACGGAAAGCCAAAGGATGAGGAGGAGGAGGGATTGGAGGAGGAAGAAGAGGAGGACGAGCACGGGGATACCTTGTGCGGAGCATGCGGAGAGAACTATGGTACAGATGAGTTCTGGATTTGTTGTGACATATGCGAAAGGTGGTTCCACGGCAAGTGCGTGAAGATCACTCCAGCTAGGGCTGAGCACATCAAGCAGTACAAGTGCCCTTCCTGCAGCAGTAACAAGAGAGTGCGGCCTTAGATACCGATGCGGAGATTTTTCTCTTATCTTGTGCATGTCTCCTCCATATTGCACTCAACTAACTGTTCAGTTTGGCATTTTCATTTTTCATCTGTTACTTTTTCATGAAGTTCTTTTGAATTCAGTACCAAGGTCCTGTTAATCTAGTTTTTTTTCGGATACATCACTTGTTTGCGTCTATGAATGCTCTCTATTTCATTCTGATTGAACATATTTTCAGTTGTGAATGTAGGAATGTTGAGTGAGGAATGTTTTTCTCAAGCCTGTCTTTGGATCTTCAATATGTGGTGGGAAAAGAAAAGGACTGGGAGATCTCTATTCTTTTTATCCCATGAATCCAAGATGCAAACAGAAATACGTACATTTTTTTGTTGATGACAATGGTGTTTAGTATTTCTGTTTGCATCTGAAGCGCAGCCTGATCGAACAAATTGAGAGGTTGCTTGTGAGAAGCTAGCTTAAGAGCATTTTCAAAAGGTAGTTACGACTAGTACGGTGCTTTCTTTACCGGGATGAGGTCCTAGATTCGATTATCACCGTGAGGTTCCGTTCCCTACCGCGTAGATTAGTTTAGCGAAGGGTTCTTGCATGTACGCACACACAAAAAAAGAGCATCTCCATTGGTCAACCAAAACTTTTGTTATTGCCAAAATTTTGCTAACAGGTTACCAAAAAGCGAGCTCCATTGGATTCGCTATATTTATTGCCAAATTCTGGCGCAAAGTTCACCGAACTTCCAACACCAAATGATCACCGTGAGGTTTCGTTTTGGTTGGTATTGTGAGGTTTCATTCGCAACCTCTCACATTAGGGAATTTGGGGACATGATGGGCGTTGGCCCCATCTAAGCTGTTCATGCTCGGCAATGAACGGTTTAGATTTTATTTGACCAAACAGATCTTAACCGTCCAGTCGATATGAAATTTGAGTCGTCCATATAGCCGAG
>JAOTQK010000018.1:22629102-22648266 GCA_025642025.1 Rhododendron ferrugineum
GGTTCAATTCCTGACAGCTACATACTCTGAATTTAACCGTTGCACACTTGCACGGGGTGTGGGGCCACTGCGTGCAGCAAAACCAAGGGAGCGCGTGCTTCACAACCTACCCACATTCTTTAGATGCTCCTGTTTTGATTAATCGTACATAATAATTGTGCATATCACCTTTTAAATTACCCAGAACAAGTGCAAGGTACCCCAACACCCCCCTAGAACTAGCATGTATTAGAGACAACCCAAAAAAGGTGATGGAAAGTACAGGAAGATCTCAGCATGGTGGAGTCTATAGAAGGTTTAAAAAAAAAAAAGTCAGTCATTTTTACATCCCCTTCAACTTTTCACACTCATGCTCTTTTAAGCCTTTGGAGGATAAACACCATACTGCATTCGCATCGTAATCTCAGATAATTTGTTAGGTATAAAGTTATTTTGACATTGTATCTTGGATAATTATGCATTGTGTTAAGTTTTTGAGTCAAAAATGCGTATAAATGGAAATATTCGTAGTGAATATGGCATGACAATAAATTAAAACAATGCATATTCGAAATGAAGCAGTGATCCAAGCCACCTCCACAGGGAAAATAAATGGATAGTCCTAGGACATAGCCACGTAATGTGCCAACCTCATCTGCAATCACATCTCGTATGGATCTCGTAACAATTAAAAAAAAAATGGAACTAAGTATGTGAACCCTACGTAAATGTGTGGCTGTGAATAATGGTGCCTGGCGACTACTGAAGTGAATAATCGGGTGACACCGCTCACTGAATTAATGGGCCATTACTCCTTCCGCAAGTACTTTATTTTCTACATCCATTTCCAGCAAGATCATCTCAATTGGTTTTTCCCAACCTTCAGAATGCCCATAATGAGGTGCACATTGCTCTGTTTTTGCTGATGAAAGTTTGTATGAAAAATAAGGATTACAATAGGTAATCCCAGAATAAGTACTGTCACCTTATGCTTCTCATTGTTTCTGTTTTCCTTCAGTTTTCAAAGGGCCTCAAAGTTAAGTTTGCTCATTCATATTTCTCCAAGGTACCAAACGACTCCGTCGATAAGAGCTCTTGGGAGTCATCAACCTGTTATCCCGGGCGTCCCTTTCATCTTTGTTTCTCACCTCTCTTGTATTTGCAGAATATGATAGTTCAAGATTCAAGAACCAAACATTCGATACAATACAGGATACATCATAACATAAATAAATAATAATAATTTACAATGCAGAGATACATAGAGATCAATAACCTCTCTGTAAACAACAAAATCACATCACCCTCATATACATTTTGCTTCCACACTACCACAACTAATGACCTACAATAATCATGTAGTGCTTCCTAAAAGCACTACATGACATGAAAACCCAACAAAACAATGTGAAAGAAGCTCCTTGTCGATGTGACAAAGTTCTTTGAGACCAATGCATGTTCCTAAACATGCATTTGATCACCCTTAAAAAAAAATCCAAAAGAATACTCCTCGAGTGGATAGATCACGAGGTTAAAAATGAACGGACCAGACCAAAAAGAAGGATCCGTTTGGGTAAACAAAAAAATGAATATGTAGATACACATGGATGCCGTGACAAGCTATAGGATTTGTATGCACAGTTTTACGGACATGGATTGATGAGAAGAGTTTGATAGCACAAAGAGGTACAAGAATGCACCGTGATGTCTCAGTCTGTGCGTTGATGTAAAAACGCAAACCCCGAGTTGTCGCGAATCAATGGTGGAGGTTCAATGTCCGCTACCTCTACTTGTTCCATTGACTTGGAGATGTCATCCACAGAGAAAGGAATACTGTACGGATATTTTTACTTGAGAAAAACATAACTCAAAAAATTTGTGTGGGTTGTTGATACAAAGAAATCAGAACACTAACCTTGAATCATCATCCAACAGAAACGAACTGCTTACAGCATTGTTCGAGTCCTCTGTCATCATAACTCTCATACTCGAAATAACCTGTATCAATGACGATTCTAAATTGAATTTTCTATGGAGTAGTAGTATATCACAAGCAAGCAAATGAGTTGAAGATCACCAATCACACAGGTAAGAATTAACAAGTTGGTTACAATAACTGAGGACAAGGGAGTGCATTTGTCAGGGTCAACCAAACTTGACTTACATCTGAAGACACACTGTGTGTGCCATATTTGTCGTCCCAATACATCGTACTTATCCTGTATAGTTGTTGTATACTGAGCACCTGAAGAAACATCAGACAAAATGATACGGAATTGCAAATGAAGAGAAAAAAGAAGAAAGCTACACCATTAGAAACAACGAAAGCGAACAGTTAAAAAAGATAGGTTTCACTCACAGGGCAAAGTTCATTCGTTATTTCATTCAATGTCTTTTTTGGCTTTTGATGTATAACCTGAATTGTACGGAAATGAAAACAAAAGATACATCAGTTATAAAAGTGATTGCAGTTTGTGACATAATCACTTTAGTATAGAAGGCCAAGAAACCATATCTTACCAGGAATCCAACTGCTTGTCTAATGTGCTTCAGTTCATCCCAAGCTGAGCCTGCATACTGAACACAGAAGATATGGGGTGAAGACATCAAGACTACTGCAGCTATCAAAATGGTAACACTGTGAAATAGTACTTACCTCCTCATTTGCGCTGCAACACCACTGTTCCAATTCAGCTAAACCCGCTTTTACGTACTCCCCATTACTGAATGAGCAACACTCACGTCGCAAAAGAAGACTGCAAAAATGAAAAAGGTCAAGGTCAACTCCTGGTTGCCGAAAATGATATACATTATCTGTGGCAAATGATACGATGGACTAGTTTTGGAAGAACAAAAGAATTGAAGGCTTTGGTGCATTTACCTGTTGAATAACTGCACATTCATGAACGAAAATATCTGCGTGAATACTTTGCGTACTAAGAAAGGGGGAACCTGTAGAGACAGAAAACGTAAGAGACTGCTAATAGTCCATAAAACATTTTCCCTGTTCTGGCAAAAATACGTAGACTGTCAGTACTCACATAGTTTGCTTTCATCATCTTCAAGTAGTTATTTAGGCTTTTCACGATGCTTTGCCAATGAGCAGCCAGAGCTTGTTGAGCAACAGCATTAGCTTGGGAACGACCCTTCACTAAACTCGCTCTAGACGTCCTAGGTGCCTGTGTTGAATGAAAACAAAGCTTCAGATCCAGAAGGAAATGTAGGGTGCTTGCTTCAAGAGGAAAATAACTGGGGAAACTAAGCTATCCATGCTTGTGGAGCTGAACAAAGTTTTCCTTTTGTGTTTCAAACACTCACACGAGTTCTATCATAAGAACAGTCAAAGCTAGTCTCTTCCTTTCATTCTTTTGGGCAAAATGAAACCAATCACAGCATGAACACTTCAAACCACGAGAGGTACCTGGATACATAACCCGAGCAACGGAGAAATCTCTTTCTTTAGATTATCTCTAATCATTCCATATATTTTCTCGAGGAAGGCAGTGAGCTGCTGCTTAAACAACAAAGCTGGATACTTGGCCTCAACTTGCCTTAAGTCATCCAGTCTACCAAGGACTCTACCGTTAAGAAAAGAGAGCCCAGCACCTTGGGGAGATCCTCTTAGTCCCTGTAGTTTTTAAATAATTTATGAACGATAAAAAGTATCAGACAACAACTGAGTAAATGAAAACAACAATGGGTAATTTTTTTTACTTGAGACATCCTCCCGAAAAGAGAAGCTGAAGTCGATCTTCGCCGCTGCGGAGTCAAGCTAGCAGCCCCACTTGCTTTGAGTGTGTGTTGGAGTAGCAACAACAAAGTTGACGTATTCGATAACCAGTACGCTAACACGTCATTATTTTCTTGCACCTTGAATAAAATCAGAAATTATTAACTTCATTAAACTCATACCTTAAGGGAAGGAATACTTCATGACATAATTTAATATTTGTACCAACAGAACCAGAAAGTGGTGAACAACACAAGTGATGATATCCATTCAAAAAAAAAAAACACAAGTGATGACAGTAATTGTAATTAAGAATGCCAAGACGCCCATATGGCCATATCAAGAGTTTACCTCGATGGCTGAAGCAATTGTTTGAATTATACGGTCAAATACACTAGTTCTTTCAACCTCAAATGACCTCCAGTGAAGGAGGCATTTGTATATGACACAAGCAGCAATTGGCTTGCCCCCTGAAAATCCCAAGTCTTGCGTAATACACTTGATTAGAAGGTCCTGGTTCTCCTGCACCAGTACAGCAGGACACAAAACGCAAATTAGAAAGCACATATGAACATTTCAGAGTCGAGATCAAATGAAAAGCGGCACAAAGATTAGTCATGCATGAAGGATCCAATTTGCCTCGACCACATACTTGTTGCTTTTCATTAAGAGATTTTTGTGGCTTTTCTTCAGATTCAGGCTCCCGTGGATTTGATGCAGCAAGAGTCATGTCCTAAGACGAATAGCAGACTGTAAGCAACACAATTTTCTAGCCGACTTCCGCGACTCTAAAACTTTGCCTGAATCTCCATGTAGTGAAAGTAATAATGTCTTCTTACCTTTGGAGTCTTTGGTTCCCCATGTACAACATTTCCATTCTCTGGAGTTCTCTGTATTGTGTTTAGAAACAGTGGCAATTAGAAAGCTGAACATGAACAAATAAGTAATTCAGTAATGATCCTATTCATTAATACCTGAATAATAGTTGTCTTTGGCCGTGTAGACAATTGTTTCCCAGTGGGTGACATGGTCAATGCTTGCTGACGAAGGACTTGATTCTCTGACTCTGTATTGGAAAGTTTCTCCTCAAGCCTGAACCAAAAAAAGTCGAGAAGCTTCATAAATATCACGACGACCATGACAAATTTAATTGAATATGTGTATGCCTGTTCGCTAGATGCCTAGACATAAGAAATTGATATCTCGCCAGTAGGAGCTTTCTTGACAAAATATGTACTGGCAAACTAAAATGCCACTGGCATAAAGAACAGGAAACTAAGGTAATCACGGTGACAGAGATGCATTCAGGTGGCCAAAGCCAGACACCATAGATGTTGACTGATTGTTTCTTGATACCTTTTTTTTACCTAGGTAAATACCATATAATTCTAGAAGTTTGAGCAAACCTCTGTACAGAATCTTGAAGTTGGTCCACTTTACGCTCTGAATCTTCAAGTTTATTGACCAGCTCTGCATTTCTGACCTCAGCATCTGTACCAGCCTTCCTAGCTTCTTCAGCTGCCTGTCTTTCTGACAGGAGCGAAGCCTGTATATGAAACATTCCTCCAAGTCAGTTATCTTCACAAGTCCAACCTATAGATCTTTCATTAAAAATGATTTCCAACATCGCCACAAAAGAATTCCAAGAACTCTTGAAGGATAATCACTTTCGTGGAGTGACTTCAATGTGATAGCAAGTAAATAGGTTCATGGACAAACTGAATAACTGATATTGAGCCAATGAACAGTCAAAGTCATGCCATAAACCAAGCTGAAGTGATAGTAATTAGTAACTCATAGTGAAGAACATAGCGAGGAAAGAGAAACTCTACCAGTCAATGAAACTATTAATGGATCTACTCAATGACACAATTTTGAGACAAAAAACAAACAACTTGATGAAGAACAGAACACAAGGCAACACCATAGATAGAAGAATTCCTTTATCGCCCCTTCAGTAAAGTAGCAAATAACTTCAAGATGAATTCAGCATCTATCGCTTATATCTACTCTCTTCAACCCAGGATGCCTTTATCCCAATACCTAGGGGTCTAAAGCTTCTACCACCAGATGCAATGTTTTAGTTATATACACTGCTTTGATACAACGTACCCTGAAAATATAACACCATTATTATCCACCATATTTCAATCATCATGGTTTTAAGTATCCGTTGTGACGTCACAGTTTTTGAGCCTTCCAAAACCGGTAGGACCAATATACCAGTGAGATGGAAAACCGCAAGAGTATCGGCTGGTTCCGGTTATGTATCAGTCCATTTCTGATTCATGGACTGGTTTACGGCCAATACTCAACTATTACAGGTGATTTAGTCACTTAAAAAAAATCATTTTGAATTCATGACCGCTATAACCAAATGATGTTACCTATCATTCGATGCTCCCGATACTGTTACACCACAACAGTTACCGTTACATGTCCCCGATGTTGTTATGAAACCCAAGGATACAGTTAGTTCATTCTTTGGTCATTGCTGTCATATGAATCAATAATAATCAAGTCAGAGGTCATACTTTCAAACTTTCTACTTCAGCTGTTAACGAATCAATCTTTGCTGTGTCTTGAACTATGACCGGGGTCTCCTTAACTACAGGAGGCGCTTCTTCAATAGCTTTGCGTGCCGCTTCTTGTTCTTTGATAACTCTGGCATGTGCCTCTTCTACTTGTATTTGCATTGCATGCAAAGTATCCTGTAACTTTGCAATTTCCTGGGCCTTTGACTCTTCCAAATCAGTCTGTATTTTAGAAAATAAGGATAGAACGTAAGTCCAATATGGTTACTCCCATCCCACCCACAAAACTGAATAAATTAGCAAAACATGATATAAAACAATATGCACATCACCCTTAGCCGCTTCTCAAGCTGTAACCGCCATGTAAGTTCTTCCACACGCTTTTCTAGCTTGTTTTTTGCTTCTTGAAGGGCCCCTGTTTCTCGTGCGGCCTAGATTAATTTGCAGAAACAGTTCATGAGTAAAAAGTTGTTCCCATGCACACCCACATGATGCATTTCCACAAGGAGAAAAAGGGCATTAAGGATTGAGATCAAACCATTTTGAGCTTCCTGAGCTCTCTCCGAGCAACTCTTCGTCTCCAGCCACATTGAGAAACAATAGCAGCTTTAAGAAGGCTCTTATGATAGGAATATGCTATGTGACGACGCAAATGAGCCTGCGAGCCAGAAACAAGGTCATGTACTCAACATAAAGTTATTTGAAAACCAAATTATAACAGGGACTAGTTAGGACTATATGGCAATATGACCTGGATTATGATTGCAGCCTTAGATTGCTTCCTGAATCTGAATTCATTGCGAGCAGTCATAGCCCTTAACCCTGTCTGTAATGTAATTGCAGATGATCGTACAGTTAAGTAGGATTTCCTGACAATATGACGTCGGAAATGCTTCTGGATCTTCAGAGCGGCTGCTTCCCGCCGCAACTGCTCATATAGCTTGCAAGCCAGCATTGCTGATTTAAAAAAAGTAAAGATCATGTACTTTTTTCTGTCAAACATCGATTCCTTCTAAGACATCCTCTTGTTAGCAGTATTACCAGAAAAATTTGTAATCCAACTACACAAACTTAACCCAGTGAATGTGCCAGCCAACTTAGTACCTAAAATCTCTTCTAAGTTGCACCAGAGACCTAGAATTTTATCTGACCCCCCAACTCCCAAAAGAGAAGGGCAAAAAAACACATACCTGAGTCACCTAACTTACATAAACTTATTTAAACTCTATGTTACTTCTAAATCCTAGGCCACTAATAAATATGGAAACACCAAACACGTTCTTTTTTTTTAAAGGTATTTTGGCAAGTTCAGCACACCAACAAAGTCAAAATAGACAAATACATACTTCTAAAACAAACAACCAACCACCTAAGCAAACTAAATTCTGAGATGGCCAACCCCCATTCCATCTTCACGCACGAAAGGTCTTGCGGATAAAGGGATTTCTGTTGTGACAACAAGTTCCTCTGCTTGCTCAGCACCTAGTCTGGCCAAATGGTCGGTGCTCTGATTTGCTTCTCGGTAAATGCGGCTAAGAGATGCACCAGCTCAGTCCAGGAGGATTTTTGAGTCTTTATTTATTTACACGTTCATTCATTTACACTTCCAACACTACTCGGTACCCTACTTATCTGACAAGGAGTTCCTGCGTCACCCACCCCAAAACTTATGAAACTAACTGAACAATTTTACTTGAGCATTTTTGGACAACAATGCTACATGTACTCTCAAATTAAATACTCCACATTCAATGAAAAGCTAAAGACAAAATTCAGAGGCATAACGTCAAAAGAAATCATAAGGTTACCTCGCCAACTTGATTGCACCTGAATAGCAGCTTTGCGTAATGAAATGAACTCCTTGCGAGCAATGTAAGTACGAACTTGCCTTTGAATTCTTTTAGCCGCGTTCCCAAGAACCTCTGCCCTTCTTGTGTCCAGCTCAGCCATTTGACCAGCTCGCAGGAAGACCTTTGTCTTGCCTAGCTGCCAAACCAATCTCATAAAATGACACATGGATATTGAAGTTTTCAGACTCCATTTATAAATTTCCATCCGACAGAAGTGATTTTCAAAAGACCGTTGATAAAATGAGAGGGCAAAAAGTATGATTACAAGACTATGAAATAAAGGAAACATAATTAAAAAAAAGTCCAAAATAGCAAATAAGATTTTCAAAACATGAGCCTAATACCTTTACAGGTAACAGAAGTTGGAAGTCACTTGGGAGGGGGAACATCAGAAGAGAAAATAGCATGATCAGGACAATAAATTTGACGAACTATAATGATTACCTGATAACCTTTCAATCCCTTTTTATCCAAAATCATCTGGCATGCAACCTTGTCATCATGGCTACAAAAAAAGTAATCACGGTCTATCAAAAAGAGGGAAAGGAAGGGAGGGGAATAAGAAAGAGAGGAAGGCATCAGAAAGCAAATACAACACAAACAATCATGGCAAATTACATACACGATCAAGCCACAGCTTTTCGAAAGCAAATCTATCCTGATTCTTAATAAAACACAAGATATCAGAAAAATATGAAAAATCTAAGTGAAACGCACTTTCCATCAAAAACTTCAGGAGCAAGAACACCAAAACGGAGTAGAAACTCATAGAACGTTCGCCTTGTTGGGTATCCTGCACAGCTGATCCTTATTGCCTCAAGAACACCCTACAGCACAAATAAATAACCAGGAAAATAATTATCTAGAAAGAGAAGGTGAACTTTAAGATCTAGGCTGAATTGTACTATAGATTTTTCTTTAATAAGTTAAGTCTTGTAGGTAGACAACATAAATAAACCAAACCAAACCAAACCAAACCGAGCCTTATGGGGTTTGACACTATGTACTTACTCCACAACGTAATTGTTGAATTATGTTGAGGTTCTCAAAAATAGCAGGCTTGAGGACATTGTTTGGCTTCACACATCTGATGTAATGAGGTTCCGTTGAACTCAAGGTTTCCATTAAAGACTGAAGTTGCAGCTGCAATTTCAAAGTTCAATGTATTAAACTATCAATCAGAATATTACCTATCACAGTTGTTAGTATTATATAGATCTGCATCCTGAACGCTTGATCATGCATCCAAAACTCAAGATGTTCCTCACATGAAATGTTGAAGAACTAGAGAGCCAGATTCTAGAAAACTCAGAAACAGTAAATACAAACAATAGAAGTTTTTTGGAAAGAAAATACAGAAGCAGCCAATTTGACCTTTTCAACCTTGGAGAAATGAGAGCCCCTGAATCATAGACGTTTGAGTCGCACATTACAACAACAGTTTCAAAAATTCAAAATGACTGCTATTTGGCAGAGAAGACAAAAACTGCTGATGAAAATTTGTCTTGGTGTCAAAATGGTTATAATAACTTTAACTGTAGACCTTGAGTATTTTGCTACGTGACGAACCAATACTTGTTTATGAATCTGCGTACAAGCATCCGTCTCATAGTTGGAAGTACCCAAGTAATTTCAAACTGCACTACAAAAAGGCCCAAGTTGTTAAATTTGCAGGGTCATGGGAATATCTCCATTTCCTCCACCAGATCCAACTTTGTTGTTATTTTGTCATATAAGGACTGCACATTTTCCTCCTTAGAAAAGTGTTATTCAGTAGGCTTACTAGTTTGAAGAGGGAGAGAATATGCTACATTATTTGGCTAGGAATTGTTATTGCTGAAGTCTTGAGCATTAAAAATGAAAGCACTCAGGTTATCTCCTCAAGCACAACCACCACATGGGAAAGAGAATATATCCGTAGTTGAGATTTCACTTAGGGGGTTTAAAATTCAGAAAATCAAGTCAGCTTCTAAACAGAGAAACTGTGAACATCTGGATGAGGAAAGCTCGGAAGAAGCAAGTTTATAATACCTTAAAGCGTGACCCAATGGAAGAAAATTTGGATGACTTTGACGATTCCTCTGGAAGTGGAGGGAATAAACCGACCACAAAGGGGCACTTTGAGGCTGTCAATAGATCCTGATGTTCTGCCACCACATAATCTTTGTTTTTGTCAAGAAACAGATCAGCCTGATAAGTCACCTGGGAAACAAGGGAAATACTTCAGAAAAACATTGGCAATGCAAACTCATATTAGAAATGGTTAACCAGAACTTACATCTCCTGCATAGTGAGCAATGGTGAAACTAGTTCGAGAAAGCTTAGGTTTAGCAAAGCGCTTATTTTTCGCAAATGTCTGGTACAACTTCTGGGCAAATGTCTCATGAGTAGATTTAGGAAACATACTGCATCCAGCAATTGACAAATATTAGTCCCTCCCATGGGGAAAAGAGAAATCCGGGAAAACATTCATTGAATTCTGCTGGTCATCAATTCATTACATATAAAACAGCAAGAAAAGATCATATGCCTAGAAAAATATTTTTTTTTTTGATAAATCATATGCCTAGAAAAATATTGGAGGTATGAATTCTGGATACTACATAGTAAACATGGTCTGAAGTCAGCTGCATACCAGGCTTCATCTAGAAGTGATATAATTCCTCCAGGTTTCTGCAAAACTAAAATTAGTCAGTTTTTACAACAGAAAAGAATGACAGAGATCTGTTAAGCGGATTAATCAGCTTCAACATGTGAGTACAAGTTGTATGTTAATGAAATTTTTTGGTTGCACAATCTTTTCAGATAAAGTCAACAGAAAACCAGACAACAATGCATAAAAGAACAGTTCAACACCTTCTCAATCAGATCAAGCACATCTTGGTTATCAACAAATTCGATGTAGCTCCAATTTATTTCTTCTTTGGTATATTCTTCCTGTTCCATCTTAAACACATGCTGCAACCACACATCAACATAATTTAGTTAAGCAAGCCCAGACCCTGTAGTTAAAAACAGTGAGAAAGAAACCCATGCTACCAAAAAAGCTAACCTGGTTGAAATGTTGTTGCAGCTTTTCATTAGTAAAATTGATACAGAACTGCTCAAAGCTATATTATGCGAAATTTTTGTCAGCATCACTGCAGGGTTAGATATTCCTTTTGAGAATGAAATCTCTGCAAACATCTTACCTGTTGTGCTTAAAGCTTTCAAATCCATATATATCAAGAACTCCAATAATTGATTTTGAGTTTGGATCCTGCCCAATTGAATTGTTTATTTTCTCCACGATCCTATGAAATAGAGAATAACAAGTAAGAACCTCAATAAGATAGACATGCCTAATTGTATGTTTGCATCTCTCCACAGCCCACATACTTAACACAGCAGGCATACAGTATTGAAGATCCTCACCAGTCAAATAAGCGAGAGTATATGGTTTTAGCTAACGCATCCCTGCTACCAAGAGCACCATCAGGATCAAGCGTTCTCGTAATTACTTCCTCGGGTGTCACCATTACACGCTGAATCATTGCATCTTCCAAGCTCTTGGCATCACACCTATAATATCACCTCAGCCAACAGCTATTCAAGGTTCCAGCATTGTACATATATAAGGCACTTACTGTTCAAAGGAGGAAAAGACTTACCTGAGCAGCTCAGCCGTCATATTAAGATGCATCTTAGACTTCTCATCCTTAATGACAGAAGAGTCAATCTCCTTCCCTTTCGCGAATTCAATGTTACCAAGATGAAGGATTGCAGCCACAACCCTAAATATTGCCTCCTGAAAAGATTTGTTTTCATACTTTCACTATATATCTCAGAGGACAAGTATATTTTCAACCATGAATACAGAAACATATATTTTCCAGAAACTTCTGAGAAGACAAACCTGCTCTTCCTCACTAATTCCAACTATGTCCATAGCCCTCCTAGTTGCAAGATATTCATGAGCATCGTCTACTCCGTCAAGTTCATAACACTTGGACTGATTTAAGTAATGAAAAGATTTAGGATCTCCCAACTTGTACTTCTCGCGAACCTGAAATTGGAAGGTAAATATCAAATATTGTCCTCCACACATCAACATTTTAAGTATTAAAATGATTGTACAAACTTGAAAACACAAAGGCATAACCGAATTGCAAAACACACATAAGTACCTCAGGTGGTGCTGCACAAAGAAGATAAAAGCAGTGGTAGTTCCTTTCAGGATCTGAAATCTGGCAAACACGAGACCTTTCGAGTAGGTAAGTCCGTATTGCGGCCCCAGATATCCTCCCACTTTTGTCAAATTGTATCTCGACAAATTTCCCAAAACGACTGCATTATGTTGCCATGTACAACATAAATTCAGAATTATATTCATCTCTTCGAAGAAGTTACATAAACACGACAAAAACAAAAAAAGATAGCAGAAAAAGTAGGATATTATGGAGCCATTAATTGAAGTTCTTGAAGTTATTAGCAAACCTTAAAGGCAATTACCCACCTTGAGTTGTTGTTCCTAATTGTCTTGGCATTGCCAAATGCTTCGAGAACCGGATTGGACTGCAAATTTTGTCACCAACAACATCAATTCAGGCAGCGATTCCCACCCAATTAGATCTTTTGAGAAGATAACATATCATGTTTCCAGAAATATGATATTATCTAGAAACACAAGTAAAAAAGGCAGCTTCAATCTTACTTCCAAAACTTGTTGTTCAACAGTCCGCCCTTCAACTCCAGATCGACCGCCCAGATATGCGAGATATCTCATAAGCATCTTTGTTGTCTCGGTCTTGCCAGCACCACTTTCTCCACTAACCAAAATTGAGTTGCTCTTTCCTTCATTGATCATTGCCCTATTTCAAAACATGAGAGCGCATCCATAAAATACCCCCCGCAATACTGATATCTACTAGAGAACATAAACATACCTGTATGCAACATCTGCAACTGCAAAAACATGAGGACTAAGCTCTCCAAATGCGGCTCCTTTGTATTGTTCCATCATGTGAGTATCATATATATGAGGTAATCTTTGAAATGGGTTTATTGCAATCAAAATATTTCCTGTGTATGTCTGTGAGAAAGATAAGACAAATTATTGCAATCAAAATATTTCCTGTGTATGTCTGTGAGAAAGATAAGACAAATCAGAATATCAGTTTCTTGAGCATTATCCCACATAATCTACTTGCGACATAGAATCGAAGTCTCACATAGATTTCATTAAGTTCATATCTGGTAGCCAAATTTTGCAATACTCCGGGTTCATGCAAATACGAAAGCTTTGTCATGTCATCAACACCTCCAGGAGGAGATTCTGTATCCTTTGGAAACACTTTTGTGATATCTGAGACTACCTGCAATCAGTTTCTTTCCATGAGACTCGTGGAATAAACATATGAGATAAAGCTTTTGTGGATAGAGAGGATTTAAGGTTCATGCAAGTATGGATATTCTTCTTAAAATGACTTCCCGAACAGGAGAGATTACTTGAGTTGCATAATAGGTATAAGAAAAACAGGAAAGCCCGACAGATTCTGAGAATGTTATTATGTAAATGGGAAAAGATAAGAAACTATAACCATGAAATGTCAAGAACTTAAAGCAAAATCAATTTTCAGGAGTAAATAATTTTTCCAAGAGTTAGAAAGAGGTAGGTGACCCTCAAACATAACCACTAAGGCGATGACCAAGAGGTCTAACATTAGCAAATTGCATTATTCATCAAGTCTGGTAAATCGCAATTTGACATTCTTCTTTTGCATTCAAATCAAAGAGCTAAGGCATCAGTCTCCAACTAAAAATACTTAAATGCTGACCTACTAGAAGCCTGAAGCCCTAACCTAAATTCAGTACAAGTCAACTGACACCATGCAGAAGTAACCAAGCAAACCAATCAGAGGAGCAAAGTTAATCCTCTTCCACATATGAGCCCATGGCCCCATACTATTAACCACTAAGTTTCTCAACATTGCATGATCAAACAAAGCTAGGAGGCAAAGAAACCCATCGTAATTTTTGAACGAGAAAATGCCCTTTCATCTCATTCTTTGTGTCCCCTCAATTTATCTAGCTCCTTGAAACTTGGCACAAGAGAGAGAGAGAGAGAGCGAGAGAGAGAGCAGCAGAAGCAGCAGCAGCAAGAGCAAACTAATATAACCACCAAATTCAACTCCCATAGTCCCAACCAGAAAACATTCCCCCCACGAGAACCTTATCATCCTTAGCATCACAACAACTGTAAAAACCATTTAATAGGGGAAAAGATATAACTAAAAAACTTTTCCAGATTGGAACTCCACAATTCTCTTAAGCTACCACTACCGAATCCCCTTTCTAACCCTCCTTGTTTAGACAAACTTATTCAAAATAGTACGTATTTAAAACTCATTCAGATCATACTACCCCAAACAACTCCCTAATCCACCAACTCTAACTTGTACATCATCAACTGTATCTCAACCATGGTAACAATTCAAACTTTTATAAGGATCATTTAACCTCATTTTCACTTACTGATAGTCCATCCAGATCTGAAGTTTCTGTTATCAAACCGGATAGAAATTCATAATCTAAGTTACAGTATTTCCAAGTCAATGAAATTATAGAGACCTCCAACGAATTACTTCTAGCTTAAGATTGAATGCAGTTAAAATCTCAGCATCACATTCCTGGAACTGTCAATAGTAATCTGCTTCAGTTCAAGCTTAAGCCAGTTAATGGAATAATAGCAGGACACTAATGGTCGAAGTGATGTGTTAATCAAGTTGATTTACACAGTACAATACACTAGTTACCTACAAGATAGCCGCCTTCGTATGTTATAGTGTTTTTCCTCTTTTAAGCTAAGTAGCAAAACAATGCGTCTCCACACATTGGAACATTGGAATCACACCCAACACTAATCGAAAGGAGGGTAAGACTACTAAGGAGTCATACCCTTCCAAGTAAAATACTTACCCCATAAAATTCAAACAGTTTGGCTATCGAATGGGAACTCAAAAATTTAACTGAAAGACTCCAACCTTGAGCACTCTACTTCCAAGGGAAAATGACGGCCCAAGACGTGTTTTGATAATTAATACCCGCCAAAGACAAGCTAAGATCATTTGTTAATGCTGAAACACGTCCTTGGCGGGTATTAATTATCAACACGTCCTTGGCCGTCATTTTCCCTACTTCCAATTACAATCAAATAGTTAAGATGTCATTTCAACTGAATGTCTTGTCCAAATAACCATCATAGAATCCAGCCAATTCCAGTCAGCTCCAGAGACCATAAGGACTAGAAACTGAAGAGCATTAAGCTAGTAGACTCACCGTTTTACCACTAGTGTTCCGAACATGGACCTCTTGACCATTGAGCCGAATAACTTCACCGTCAACCCACGCCAACGCCGGATCCTCCACCCATACGTGTGAACCTACAATTATGTTAACCGGCGCAGCCTGCAAACAAACAAACACGATTGACATGTAAGAATACAAATGAGCGCAGTCTCCAATTCAAAACAGTATAACCAAATCTTTTGCTAGCATATCAGCCATTACGAAGTTCTAGAGATTTTAATACCATTTTACGTCAAGATCAATAAGAATCACTGATGCACTTGGTGCAATAATGATAGACAACATACGGAAGCACAAACACATACAGTATCTTTGAGGACAGTGACCTAAGCCCTCCCCGTTTTGAGTTTCATTAAAAAAATCTGGTTCGACAAAAAATGGGTTCCAACTTATGAACTGAGAGATTAAAATGGTTAACTTGAAAAGAGATTTAGATGGTTAACACAAATGTCAAGCTCATGAATGCCACTATACCCGGTTAAAAGAGTTTAGAGAAGGATGGTGGACGCAAATCCCATCCTAATCAGAACTATATGAGTAAGAGGGTTGTTAAAATTCAAGAAAATTAGATATTATCAACTCAGAGTGATGCATATAATGCCATTTTAGCCTTTAGGCATCCAAATGAACACCTAATCCATTCAAATACGCCAGTTGCTATACACTTGGTGGAAGTGCATAAGTACATAGTTTTGTTTCTACAACATTCAATATCAATATTAGTCTTCCTCTCCCCTAGAATTACTCATCATGGTGATTATTGCTCTTGTGATTCATGTCACTCTTCCTTACATTGGCATCTATGATCATTGCTGTGTCTGATTAAGCCATCTTTATTTGTTCTTTTAAACCTTATCTTCAATCGATGCTACTCCTGTCATTTCCTGAGATTTACAGCTAGTTTCTAAAAGGATGTTCAACATGAGTGTTACTCCACAGAGCGGTAATGACTCATACTCTGGCTACAGCTGTACTAGCTGGGGCATGGGTTATATCTTATTAAAATTAGCTTCTTTTGTATCCTAAAAAACGCAACCATGTATCTAAGTACATTCCAAAATTTCCAACCCCCATTGTCTTATATTCACTTCTAAACGAGTGTTACTTAAGCATAACCATACACTGCAAAGTAACTAATGGAATCACTAAATTGATTATGCTTCTAAAATCTGCCAAAAACCTAGGTGCCCTGATTGATGCCCTTATAGGGCATGGGGCCCACAACAGGCATTTGTTTGAACTCTCAAAGGGCCAGGAGACAGTCAGGACAGAATACGAATGGCCCGAATTGGGCATATTGACCTAATTGGGGGTTGGGTTTGAGAATCCAGTCCAGTGTAGCATAAGGTGAAATCACCACGCTGCCCATGGTAAACTCACAATACGAACACACTGCGCTTGTGGTATAATCTCAGTAATGACTAACCCTAATGCCTACGGCCTACATCTCCATTTCATCTTCTTTGGAAACTTCCAACCCCGTCTCACACACCGACACATCGCACAACTGAGATCCTTGCCAGCGGCGAACCCTGAATCAGCAAAGTGCCCTTCTTTAGCAACCTCTGATATCAATGGAGAGTACCCACCCTTGTTGAAATGGAAGAAGAAAAAAGCAATGGCGAAGGGTGGCCTATAAGGAAATTTTGGTGCTGGAAGTTCATAATTGGTTTTGCTATGGCCTGTTAATCGAAATCATTCAATGTAGTAATGGGTTGAAAGGGGACTAACGGTTGGCTTTTAGTATGTGGAATCGTGGATTATCCTCATTTTGTATACTTTGAAACACTTATAGAATAGATGGTGCATGGAATCACAATTACTTGGCAAAATTGATATGTTTTGCATATGAATATGACAAGGCCAAAAAAATTTAAAGAAGCAAACTAATCTGAAAAAACAAAATATTATAAGAAGTAAACCCGACTTTCTTTCTTTCTACTTTCTTATCATAACCTGACTTTCTAGAACAGGGAATTTTTCCATGCCCCAGGGATGAGAAGGGGTAAATTGGTACATGTTTACATTAATCACCTCACTCCTCAACCAAAACAAACATGTTTATAACAACCCATGCCTCCAATGCCGAGTAATTTATGGGACCAAACTACCAACTTCACTTTAATCCCTCCTCACTATTAATCCCCTCAACCTAACCCCAAGGAGTTGACCTGTTTGTCTAAGTTAGGGTTTTCTCCCTCCTAAGATCTCGGTTTCGAAACTTCCCAGGTATTATCAACTCTTCGGAGCCAGTCCATACGGGACTTTGTCCCAACTTTAATTGGGCCCCTCGCTAGTGGACGGTGGAATTGGTCTCCAAGATTAATTGAGGTGCACATTAGCTCATGGGTGGCCCACCAATAAGTGAGCGAACCCACTCGGTTCAAAAAAGGTGCTAAATTTTTTACATTTTTCATCTGTAATTTGATTTTTCTTTGATATTGTCTGCACTGGATCAGTATTATGAAATCAAAACGAATAAAATTCACTTATATTTGTCAATAATTAGATATCGTAGCTCAACAAAATAACACAAACCAGGCACAATAAATTACTAACTATACAATAAAAAAATAAAAACTTCAGTTTATATAGTCTTATATTATATCACAAAAATATTTTCTATACGCTTTTGTCACCGCTAAACCCCCGGCATTAGCTGGCCCAATTATTGAATCAAAAAAAAATCCCCTCAACCTATAACACATATAAAACGAGGCCAGTGATCATACCAGGGGCTTCACATGCATCTCATTAGTAAACCGTTCTAAGTCGTCTAACTCATTTTGTTAACCTAAAAGCATTCAAATTGGTCGGTTCAAACCTGTACTTTCCTCATATCTACACCTACATATTGGAGCAAACAAACCTCACCAAACTACAAATTCAACCGAAGTCTTTCCGTCTAATACTTAACAAAACTACCTTATAATGTCGACATACGACAAAAACTAAATAGAAAGGTTCACGTGTCTCAAAATACGAATAGCGATTGAATGTGGACTCTAAGTTGAACAGATTTGACTAGAGAGCAAGCTAAAACAAATAGCAATCAAACAAAATCAATTCGTTTCTTTTGCCGTACCATTGATGAGCTTCAAAAAGTCGATCTCCCCTTCTCTTCAACTCATCGGCGGCGGAGAACGGGACGGCGAGAACGGAGGCCCAGTGAGTCAGATCGGAGCGAATAGAGACTTGAAGGCCTTGGGAGAATCCAGAGAGGAGGAAGAGTAATTTTGAGGAGTTCTTTTGCTTCGGTTAAAGCGTGTCTTTTGGTTCTCTCTCTAAGACATGAGTTTACACTTACGAAATCAGGTTTCGCGTATGTTTCTCTCACTATATTCTATTTGCGTATCTTTCTCTCACTATCTCTATATTTGCGTATCTCTCTCTCTCTCTAAAGTCTTAATCTTCTGGTCAGCTGCTGGGGATTTGGGGAGGCTGGTTAGGACAAGTTGGGGGCTCCACACACAAGGTTGGAGGAGTAGTAGTAGTAATAAACGGCTCTACTCTAAAACCGACAATTAGACAGGCTGATTAAAACAGGACTCACTCACGCGGTTAATTACAGGATTACCCTCATGGACGTTACTGCTTTACTGGACGATTTAATCAGCTATAAATTCGGTCACATGGACGAAAATTCAATTGTTAAAGGGTCAAATTGGAAAAGCGAAAGTTTAACAGACGGGGTTAAATATCCTGATGCACTTGACTTGACTAA
>JAOTQK010000018.1:22692116-22702221 GCA_025642025.1 Rhododendron ferrugineum
CCCGCCCGTCCCATCGGGCTTTTACCCGGCCCGTAGTTTGTAATGGGTGGGCTTGGGCCTATGAATTTTTACTCGGCCCACCCGTAGGCCCGGCCCGTGAGCCCGGCCCTGGAACCCGCCCGACAGCCTGACCACGGGCCCGCCCATTAGCCCAAAATCCCACAAAATCCTTTCTTTTTTCCCTTACCCAAGGAAATTTAAGTCTGCCCACTGGCCCGCCAGCCCGTTATTTGGGCTAGCTCGTGGGCTGGGCCTGAGCTTCAATTTATGGTAGGTAGCCCGGCCCGGTCGGCCCATGGGCTGGCTTGAGTAATGACTTGGCGGGCTGGGCCGGCCCGGCCTGGCCCAATGATGACCCTTACTGCCAAGCAGCACCATGCAAAGCGGTGCAGAGCGGCCTATCCCGCCGCTCATTTCGGCAATCGACGACTCGAATTTTAACATAGCAATAGACAGTTCAAATTTATATGCGCTCAAATTCGATCCAAGCCGTCCATGCCGAAATAAATGGCCGGATCACCAGCATCCCCGATCCCACAATAAAGCGCTTAGCACTACAACAAATATGGCTTTGAACTCATTTCATAGCATTCTTTTAGCGATGCTATAACAGAGAAGCAATAATAGCGTTTTTAAGTTAAAAAACAAAGGAAACACATGGAAGACGTGGAAATTAATAGAAAAAACGAAAAATAATATTCAAAAGAGAATTGTTATAATTAAAGTTATGCAATATAATATCGATCAAAATGGTTTGACGAGATGACAATTTAAAATCTTAGAGTTCACATTGGTGTGCGTTTTTTTTTGATCGGCAAAGATGAAATTTTATTAAAACACGGGGAAAGGGGAAGGAGATCCAACAAAGAGTTGGAAAATACACCACAAGGCAAAGCCCAAAACACCCAAAGGTCTACCAGGGATCACAACAAAATAAGACAATACAGCATAACTCAGCACCTAAATAAATCAAAAAAGCCCAAACGCCTAAATCCGATCCAAACCTGGACCGGCCCACCCTAACCAAACCACAGACCCTAACTACACCGGCAACCACCACCGCACAAACCACCGCACATTGGTGTGCGTTTCCAAGACCAAGGAACTATTATCATGATATGAAACAATTTCTAATCGTATATTTGTACGGCAAAATAGTTATTCGTGAACTCTTTATTGATTCCTCCGACAATGTCTTCTCGCCTTTTCCACCGGTGTCGACTCCTCATATCTTGTAGTGGGCTTCATATAAAGGCATAGTGTGAGAAACTGTTTGGACTTCACCTAGACCGCTAAAATATATTTCTTCTTTGCTAGATGATTTGCCCAATTGTATCAATCCCTAGATTCGTTGGGTGCATGGTGGAACAATGAAATGTACCTGGGTTCGTTTGATGACCTTGTTGTTCAATGGGTGTTGATCCCATCTGGACTGTCCATGCTCGACAATAGATGGTTCAGATTTCATCTTGACTGGGTGAATTAATGAGATCTATTCGAATCGAGATGAAATCTAAGTCGTCCATTGCAGAGTATGGACGATCCAGATGGAGCCAACATCCATGCTGTCCCAAATTTCGTTTGCTAGGTAATCTTCTTCTTTTTTTACCAGAAAGTAAACTCGATTTATATATAAGCAAAACACAGTACAATAATAAGAGTAATAAGAGGAGACACTACCGGTCCTAAAATACAGAAACTATGGAACCACGACGCCGGAGTCAGACCCGTCGAACACACTCGTGAAGAGGGGTTGGAGAGGCCCAAGTTGAGAGGTCAGGTATGAAAACAGAGCAAACCCTCCTGGATGACCCGCCACACCAACTTAAACTTGTCCCGCCGCAGACTGAAGGCAGAAGCCGCTGCAGAAGCCGTCTTCGTCGCTGGTACACTGATTTCAAAAAACCCAAATCTAGAACCCCAAACCTGACTCCTGAGTCTAAAAATGGAGGGAAGAATGGAAAATCTCAACTCCCTAAGAAAAGAGTCTCAATGCTAGGTAATCTTTGAAAAGTAGGAGTATCTTTTTTGGGTTAATTTAAAGCTGGCCCTTATTTGAGGGGGAAAAAGTTGGACCAATACGAATGTATATTTCTTAATGAGGGTGCTCTTATGGTCTATATACATTATATATTTGCAGTCAACAAGGGCGACAACTACAATTCGTATGCACAAAACCAATATGACAATTTAGTGTGTTGGCAATACATAATGGACAATAGTGCTTCAACCCAATTTGTAAATATACTCCCAGACCAAAACTTCAAAATTTGGTTTGTGTTTTAGAATCGTGAATTTACGGAGGGATTGGTGAAGGGGAACGAACACAACAAATTCCTTTCACAAATCCCCCGTCCAAATTCCAGATCCAAAACATGGCGAAACGGTATCCTGCATTCGTTGAATATGATTCATAAGATGCAAAATACAACCTTTCTTCTCATCACTATCAAAATTGTACAATCTGCAAAACTAATCAATTAAGCAGAAATCAACGATCAATACAATGACTTCTACGATTAGACGGCCGTGAATGGCGGATGGATATTCTGAACAGACCGTGATTTAGCGCCGCCACAGCGTACGATTGCTCCTCTAAAGGTGTAGTACACGTGTTGTGTGGTGGAAAGGTCTACTTGTCACTTTGCCAAGTCAGCAACCACCTTCCCCACAGCTTCTTGGAAGGTAGACTCGTCCCATTCATTCCCCTACACACAAATGCAAGAAATTTTAACAAAAAGATTCAATGGTTTTTCTCCTTAGCTTCCTTGTCATTTCCCATAAAAGGAACATGCATCATTAGTAACTTTTTTTCTTTTCCCAATCGCTATCAGAGATTATTTACATCGTATATGAAATACAAAGTACAAATCCAAGACACTATATCAATTATGAAAGTTCACAGGACAATCAAACGCAGCAACTCAACCGATACAAGAAATAAATCCGTTATAGAGTAGAAACAAAGAAAGAACGAAAAAGCCTATCTAAGAAAAGAATACTCACACGCAAATAAGGAGATATGCATCATTAGTGTAGTAGGTCAATTAATTGGCGTGTGAATGAATACAATTCTATGGCCATAGCCCCACTAGAAATAGATAAATTAATGATACGTACAATTACTTAACAGCTTACCCTCATTCTAGACTAATGGACAAAATTTATCCATTGATTTCAAACGCATATTTATATGTACCTATTGTATGGTTCATTTTATATAGTAATATTTTGGTGTATTTTGTAATTTTTGTTCTAAAACTCGTAACCTTTCAGCAATAGAATTTGTTACGTTTACAGTATGATTCATAACATTTTAGTGCATCGATCTCGTAATTTTTATACTAAAAAATTGTAACTTTTCAGTAATAGAATTCGTAACGTTTAGGATTCGTAATATTTTCACTAGGATCATAAAGTTTTGATACGTCTCATAGTTTTGATACCAAAACATCGTAACTTTTTTAGCAATATGATTCATAATATTTCGTCTAAGAATCATAAAATTTCAGGAGTGCAAATTATAAATAAAGGTGTGTATCGTTGCCTTTCCCTCTTATTAATTCTAGTTGAATCAAAGGGTAATTTAACATTCAGTACTTGACCAAAAACTACAGGTTACAGACTCCATTAAAAGACCCAAAAAAAAAAATTCAAAGAGTTCAAAATCAGAAGAATATAGTTTGGATGTTGATTTTGGCATTTCACTTTTGTACGCGCTCCATTTTTAACGTGACTAGTAACTTCATGTACAAAGTGGAGCGCCTGCGTATAAAAGTGAAGCGCCAAAATCAATTTATCTTTCCTATATAACTGTATCCAAATTAACATAAAACCAACCTAAAAAAGAAAAGCATACGATTTTGTGTAAACAAACATACCTCAATTCTCAATCTCGATACAACCCGATTGACAGAAATTGATTCCTCCACCTTTGTATCTGCTTCCACAGAGATGAAGCCGACCCTCTCATCCTTCTTCAAGAACTCCAATATTCTGATCACCAAATCCAAAATGTCACAGCCGCCACCTCTCACCACCACGAATAAGTCAACGATTCGAGCTCCCGACGACGACGATTCAGCTGCCACCACATTCACAACCTTAACATCTAGCCTTCGATACGAGGACTCATCGCTCCCTTCTTGATCGTCGCGCGGTTTTGTTTCAGGCAAAAGCTGTGCCTCCAGAACCTGGTTCCTTCTAGTGAGCTCCACAACTTGAGATCTCAAAGACTTCAAGTACTCGGACGTGCCTGAAAGCACTGACGCTTTGTCTTTCTGTCCAATTCAAACCATAGAATTAATCTCAAAACAGTTTTTTGATTTTGACAATATATATACAAGAAAATAATTTAGCAACGAAAATCGTACTTATCGAATTTCCAAAAAGATGTACCGGTGGTTTTTTAATTTTAATTTTTTTTGAAATCAAGAACCATAATGGTGAGTTTTAGGTTTGAAACGAAAGGACCACAAATGGCCGCATCATTCTGTATAGAAAGACTGAGTTTCGATCAAAATTATTATGAGTTACCTTTGTTCCAGGAGGAAGAAGTGATCTCAAGGCTTGAAAGCTCTCATTGAGTTTCTCTCTCCTCTTTCTCTCTGATATCATATGGTACAACTGGTTCTCTGTTGGCCTGCTCCCCCCATGCACTTGTATCCTTCCTTGGTTAATTCTCATCGAACTAAAAAATGAGATTGCTCTTTTCAACATGCTTGACCTCCTGACTCTTGCTATCATTGGGGTTGAACTAGAATGGGCGAAACCCGGCCTGTATCGGTTAAAAGCACTGGTAGCGTTTCGGCTAAAAGATAGGAAATTTTGAGCTACACTTGGTTGAGGAGAAGAAGCTGAAGGAGAGGCAGAAGGAGAAGGAGAGGAAAGGACGGCAAGTATGGCTCTTGTGATTGCATCGTCTTCGGTTTCCTGGGTTGGGAGTGAAAAGTTTCTGGTTTGATTGAAGGATTGAATGGCTTGGTGGAGTGGACTCGGCAATACCGAACTTGATGTTGGTCTGAATGCTTGTTCATGAATTGGAGGCTGTTTGGGTGGCTCTTGGTGATAAGATGTGTTTGGGATGTTGAATAGGAAAGGCGAGGGCTCGAGGCTGTTATCCGTGGATAGTGATCGCAGCGATGAGGAAGACGATGATGCACGCGTTTGGTGATCGGGTACTGGAGGGGGAAGATCTTGATATGGCGCTAAATTTTCCGGCATCCATTTTCTCATCTCCATTTCCCAGTTCACCTGTGAAAATGATTCCAATTTGATTACTAGTGAAAAATGTTAACGCAAAAAAAAAAAAATTTCTTGTCCGATCAAAAAATCATGGTAATTAAATGATACTTTGTTAAGAATTTTGAAAGAAACTCTCAGTGTGATATGGAGTATATACAAGGGTCTTACTTGAGTAGTATCATTGGAGAAGCCTAGCTCAATCTCTCCAGCCATGCACCCCATGAATATGGCAGTCTGTAATTGCATTGACACAAATGAAAAACAAAAATTATGAAATCATGTTTTCAACTTTTAATTTTTCGGCTACGCGAAATAGCTAGATCACAAAACAAGAGAGAAAAAGTTGTCGATTGATCAGCGCGCAACACACCTTAATCCTAGCTTCCTGCAAATAGTTCAATAAAAGTTTAATCACTTGATGATCAGCTGAATTTCCATACCCAAACTAAAAACAGAAGAAAATAACTAAAAAAGATTCTTGCCATTGCTGTAATGAAATATAAAAACAAGAAATATTAATTACCTGATAGAATTGCAGCTGGGGTTCAACAGATGCTCGTCTTTGGAGTTCCAGTTCCTTGAGCTCCATGAAGGGAACATTTTTCCTGAAAGCAAGCCCCGGGACGCGGCTGAAACGAGAGAAAAAAAAAAAAAAAACTTTGGTCAATACTTGCATATTTTAGAATCTTGTTGTGAATTCACCTTAGGGTTAGTGTCATACTCAATATTATCAACGGGGACAAACGATTGCCTGTATTCGTCGAATAGCCTCCGAGCATGACTTCCTGAGGAGGAGCTTGGCTGCCTGATGTTTTCTTCATTGTAGAACCCATCCGACGAGATCAACCAGCTGCTGTAAAAACTCCAGATATAAAACAACGGACGAAGCGAATTTAAAAAAAAAAAAAACCTTATGCGGATTGATATGTTGATGATAGTGTTTCGTATGTAGTCGCGAAATTTCGCCACCACATCATCAGAATCTCGATTAGTTTTGCAAAACCCATTTCTTGAAATTAAGTGTTTTCATAATTGTAAACAGTAGTCATTCACTTCATATATATGGCGTTTATTTTTTGATTCATCCGCTAGCTGATCTTCATCTCCACATCGGAAGATTTTTATATCTCCAATCTCTCTAGTTGATTAATTAAGTTATTTTTTTCAAAGAAAGAAGGATGGGGTTTTGTTTACAGTGTAATTCGATTTGCTTTTTCCTAGCTAAATCGATCAAGACTTGGTTTGGGTTTTCCTCAAAGAAATTAAGAAGGCTGGGCTAATTAAAATGGATTGGTGGGTTGGACTAAAGAATTAAGAAAATGGATTGGAATAAAACTATTTGAACTAAAATTTTACATATAATTTTTTTTTTTCTTTGTTTTGTTTTTGGAATGTGACCTGGGCTACAGCCATAGTGTACTTCCGTCCTTGAGAAAACCTCTCTTCCCCAAAATAAATTCCTTAAATATCAGCCTAGCTAGTAAATTTCAGGAAAATATGCTGAAAAACATATTTTGAATTAGTAGCAAAAAAAAGAAGTCTGGCTAAAATGTAAGTACAACCCCAGAGAGAGAGAGAGAGGTTACTTGGAGCGTTGAGGCAAGTAAGATCGCCATAGGCAAATGTAAGTGCAACCAGAAGAGTGGACTAGGTTTTGGAGAAAAGTGGGTCGAGCTACTTCATCGAGAAGAAAGATGTAGTCCATGAACATACTGGAGTACTTAATACGAGATTTCAGATTCCTAAACTTTGTTGTTCATGATCGAGATTCAGATTCCTCCAACTGATTCTGATCATCTTTCTCTCAGTAGTACTCCCTCCTTTGTCCTCATGGTATTATACCCATGAACTAGTGATCATCGATGTATGCGATCAGTTCAGACCTAATTGCACGTACGGATCGAGGGTTGGAAAAAGACAGATCAAAGACTGAGAATTGGAGAATAGTAATACTATGGTCTAATGATTCAGACTTGGAAATTTCTGTGAATCAAGAGAGAGAGAGAGAGAGAGAGAGAGAGAGGGCTTGAAAAGTAGCGGAAGATAATTAAAGGGCATACAGAAGATGACCAAAACAGCACACTACATGTTTCTTGAAAAATTGGGAAATGGTACCCCACCTCGTTAAAGTTGTTGGTTTGGGCCTGTAGGTGGGGAAGGAGATGTATATATATATGTGCGCGAAATGGGAGCTTGAAAAGTAGTCATGACCAGATAAATAGCAGGAGCCAAATGTGAACATGAAAACATAAGAGAGAGAGAGAGAGAGAGGGGGGGCCAAGCTACACCACGAAGAGAGATTGGAAAAGTAATGGTCAAAGTCCAATATAATGACAATTTTGAAAAGAGTCAAGGGAGGAAGGCCTATTGTCATTCGTTTTTGTTTTTGATTGGGCTCGACTCTTCGATCTCTCACATTGAGTGTAAGAGTCGGGTAAGCTGATCCGGACACTTTAAAATATTACAAAATACAATTAGTAAATGCGAGATAAGTCACGTCATCCACGTTTTGTTTGTAGTTTTTATTTTGTTTTATTAAGGAACAAAATCATATACGAAAAATAATGTCATTGTTGCACCCCAATTTTTTTTTTTTTTTATTTTTAAATTTATAGTTTTAACACATCCTTTGATCATATGACCCTTTATCCTTTTCCAAACCAATGCTTAGTTTATCAGTAAAAACTGTTGGATCTGGGGATATTAATGATATGGTTTCATTTAAGTACTACAGTTGGGACTTGGGAGGTCAAATTGCTTAACTCTAGGATTTTATGGTTATCTTGTGCGCGTTCACACTGCAATTGGATTTCTTATTATAACCGGGTATCTGAATCAATTTACGTGAATCTTGACTAATTGCATACCCTTTAGTTTACTTCCTATTTTATTTGCTAAAATAGACACGTTTTTTTGGAATTGTTAGCACAAATATAAAGAGATCCAGGTACTCTCCAACTATGTTTTGGACCGAAAGAGACAGTCCTAATCTGGACCGTCCATTGGTAAATTCCATGATTCGGATTTTCTCATTAAGTCTTACCGGTAAGAGCAGTAAGAGTTTAAAACTAAATCCAAATTATTGATTGCAGCAAATGAACGGTCCTAATCAGGATTGTCTCCAAAGATCCATTTTCGATATAAAAACAATTGAACTATTTTTAAGCGGAAATTTTGGAACTTAAAAAAATGAAAAAAAGGGGAGTGATTTTGCCACTCCCCTTTTGTGTCTTATTAGATTATTTATTTTGTGAGAGAAGGAGAGTGACATTAATAAAAAGGGAAGTGACAAAATCAATTCCCAAAAAAAATACGCAAAAAAGGCCTTAACCTCCATTTTGAAATTTTATATGAAACCTCTCTCAAGTTATCTCATGACTCATTCTATTCAGGTTTTTACTATAAATCATCCCCTCATTTTGAAGAACTTCAATAGATTTTGATGCTTCGTATTAAAAAATGTTTTGACTTTTTGTTTCTTAATTAATTATGCGAATTCAGAGTAACCCTTTTAAAATCACACAAAAATTAAAAAAAAAGCATTTATAATTAGTTTTTTTTTTGGTCATTCATTAAACCTAATCTACTCTGTCCTAGGAGATTTGGAGAGGGAGATGTGTGCTTACGGGAACCGAACCCTGCCCATGTTCATAGGAGTATAAGGGAGATACCAATTGCATTTATAATTTAGTTTAACTGAGGCAACCCGGTGATTCACGAAAAATAAATATTTAATAATAGGTACAATTTTGATCATCTAAAGACTTAAGGGAAGAACACTGAGGAAACTTGGTGGCTTGGAATTGACCTTCGACGGTTATCAAGGTAGATGACCGTTTGCTTTCAAACGTTGTGAAGTGTGAACATCACTATATATATTTATAGTATTAAATATTAATGAATAATTTTTGGTGAATTTAGAACATTCTTCTTTTCGTATGGTTAGTCTATGGATAGTTCTTTTATCATTTCACACTACGTCATATAATCCGTGTTCATATATGATATCGTATTTTTCTCGATAACCGAACGTCCGGTCGACTTATGCGCACCTTTATCGAGATACTGAAATCTTGAGGTAAACCTTTTTTACTTGCAAGTCAATTATCCTCTGAATAGTTCTTTTATCATTTCACACTACGTCAATTATATATAACCCGCGTCGTGTCCATACGTGACATCGCAGTTTTCTAACGATAACCGAATATCGTTCGGTCAGCCTACGCGTACCTCTAGTAAAGTCCGGAATGTTTGAAGAAAATCTTTCAATTGGTAAACAGATAGTACAATAAAATTATTATAGGGTATCTGGAAGAAGTTGGAACATCCATTCTTCCATTAATTAATTGGGATGAATATTTTTCTGTGGTATTTATTTTATTCGTTCACACTACAGACTTGTCCACCCGTGCAAGAGTAATTAAAACCCTATTGGAGTACTTGTATTAGCCAAAATTTCTATATTTGACCCGGTTTTTATAACCGTGGTTGATACTTGATAGGGTAAGTTGAAAAAGAAAAGTATAGCCTTTCAGTTTTTTAAATATATAGGTTCTAGAAAAAAATATGTAAGAAAACACCAACACGGGATATATATCTCCTCATAGATCCCGCACGCTTTTTGCATGCAGACTTCTAATCTCGGTCGTCGGATCAAAAGCGCACGACAAACTTCTAATATCGGCCGTCGGAAAAACTCGGTGTATATAATATATATACACGGAGCTTCTCCTAAGGGATTCCGCACGTTGTTAACGTGCGAACTTCTAATCTCAACCGTTGGATATAATTCGATGGCCAAGGTGCATCGCGGCCGTCATATATATATATATATATATATATATATATATATAATAACTCG
>JAOTQK010000018.1:22716586-22728901 GCA_025642025.1 Rhododendron ferrugineum
TGAAATTGAGGTTTCAAACTTCTCCCGTCACTCTTCTTCCTCTTCTTTCCACCGCTGATCTCTCTCTCTCTCTCTCTTTCTAACGTTGAAACAAATCTGCCGTAATGGGGTTTTTTTTTTTTTTTTTAAAATCACAAACACACACACACCTCACCAACACACGGCACACATGCACAACCGTAAAAAAAAAAAAGGCACTTTCGCCCTCTAAGTTTTTAAAGTATGACACTTAAGCACCTCAAAGGTATAGGGTGTTACACTATCACTCTCTAGGGCCGTGTAAACGTGGGTAGATCCACAGAACAACTTCAAATTTCTTTCTTTGAAACACTTTTTGCAAAAAATAAAAAATTTAAAAAGAAAAAAAAAATGTTGTATGTAATTTTTTTGTCAATCGAATACAAATATGCAAATAAATCCATTTTCTTTTTACTTCACTTTTTTTTGAGAACACATTTCCTAGACAAAAATCTTGATAACTGAATGAAGCCTAAGCTAGCCTTTTTCTCTTAGGGATGCATTACTCTGTTTGTCTCTCAATTCAATGGCGAATATAGAGAGGCTTACCTAAAACACTTGATTCGAAAATATAAGCACATGATGTATTAGAGGGAAGTTGGTCTAACAGTCACTTAGCTTTACTTGTGTTGTGAGGTCTTGGATTTGAACTGTTGGAGCAAAAACATAACATGATAATCTTACTAACTAATCCACTAACACCGGAGAGAAAAAAACAAAGGACTCACTCACTTGAGAGTGAATTTCCTCTATTTTGTATTCCTCAAAAAATCTTCACTATTTTTTTTGTTTGGAAAATAAAGGTCAGCAAGGGGTAGACAGAGTCTTGGCTAGGAAAAAGGAAAAAAGGGTAGTCTGGGTAGTTTACCTTGCTGATTGTGTGTGTGTGTGTGTGTGTGTGTGTGTATATATATATATATATATATTGTTTTTAACAAGATAAATCTTATTCTACTACTACTAATTTAGAGAAAGGGAATGGAGCTGGTGGGGGTTTGAACCCTCTCGCCTAGTGCAAGGAGTATAGGTCGCCTACCACTTGGCTGTTACTCCATTTGCCTCGCAAATTGTTTGCGCCGGCTCTCTCAGTCATGTCATAGGAACCGGGCCTAGTTTTTAAACTTTTGGTCCAATTCATTGGTAAGCTTAATGGACAGAAAAGCCCATATTCTATTGGATGTTTTGATTAGTAGTGGCCTAGACGGACTGAACTACGCGATGGCAATTAGATGGGCTCACTAGGCCCAACATCACACTTTTATGGGCCGTACCCTTATGGGAAAGTAAGGGGAAGTCGGGCCTAGGGCTTTGTGATAAGTGTACAAAACTAGTAGAGATAGTACTATTAATCTTTGGAAAAATGACGGTTCAGGACGTATTTGGATAATTAATACCCGCTAAGGACAAGCTAAGAACATTTGTTAATACTGAAAATGTCCTTGGCTGGTATTAATTATCAAAACAAGTCCTTGGCCGTCATTTTCCCTTAATCTTTTTGATGTAAAAACCTTAATTGTACTATGAAAAATTTGAAAAAAAATCATTTCGTGAGAGTTTCTCTTGAAATTTCAACATTGTAAATTCAGTTTTTTAATAATATAGTAGCTTTGTTTCTGAGAAATTATGGTGCTCTAAAGTCCCCGGCCGCTATTGGCTGTCCAATCTCGAACCAAATCTCTGAAATTGTTATGTGATTGTCCCTTATATAATGCAGGAAAAATAAAATAAATAATCTTTGAAAAGAAGTTTGTTGTTGTCCCTATACTAATTGCAAATTAGAAAAGTATTTTGGACATAATTGATTAATTTGTATTTAGTACACATACTTGGGATGCATATGATCAGTTGATCACAATGCAATATATACACACACACACACATGGGGCGGTTCCGCGGACAGCCAATTAAACACCTAAAAAACACCCCAAATCTCAATCTTATAGTTCCCGATCAAATTTTTATGATCCGAATCGTTCAATGTGTGCAGAATGTGATTTTAAGGGTGCCCGCGAGATATTAGCAAAAAATATGACCAGAAAATGTTTATTTTAAGCAGTTTTTAATTAAATCGTTCATCAAATCTAAGTTAAAAACTGCTCAGATCAAGCTACTGATCTTTTTTATTTGCTGATTTCTTGTGGATATCCTTAAAAGAATGCAAAAACCACTTTCTCGCAGGTACCCTTATTCAAAAACCACTTTCTTTTATTTTGTGAATCAAAAGGGTCCACAACTACCACGACATAATGAAAAGAATGCACAATTAATTGATCCCTTTTGGATTTTGCGGCCTCTAATCGCTGACAATTACACAGACTAATCAACATTAACCATTATCCCAGTGCGATCAATTCTTGTTTTTTTAACATGCATGTTTCTTGAATCTATCAACCCTAACTTTTGTCGGCACCCCCTTTGTCTCTCTTCTTAATTTCCATTAGTAATCTCACAAAGTGACAACCATTATCACAAAACACACTTCCAAAAATGATGTCAAATCTTAGTTCTAAACCTTACCGCGTTATCTTTGGTTATTGCTAAGACTTTGTACCAGCAAATGGCCTGGCTAGCTTGTCAGGTTAGTATTCTCATCTATCTCTTCAGTGGAGGTGTGAGTTCGAGCTCCACGGAGAGTGCAACCGGTGTTCAGAGTTATGGATAGCCTCCGAACTTTTTGTGAACTAACATATATACTAAAAACTAACTCTCTCGAATCCCGCTGATATATAAAGGTGACAAAAAAAGGGGCCTGATTTTGAAGGATATAAGATTTCATATCCTCAAAATTGACACTTTAAAAACCTTTTGATTCATGGCGCACCTAAACTATCACTTTACGTTACCTCTGGCAAAAAAGGGTGCATGCCACATCACAAAAGAATAATAACGCATGGGACGCTTTAGGATAAATCCTTTGTTTTTTTGTCACCTAGTTATCGGTGAAAGTACATAAACACCCCCTAAACTATCACATTTTCTTGTAAACATCCCTTCACATTTAAAAGCGTCCATAGAGACCCCATCACCTACTGAAAACGAAAAAAATGCTAAATCCGTTAACGGAATTGAAGAAATGACCAATATACCCTTTTCTATTATATCATTAAAGGAATTTTTTTTTAAAAAATCCTGAATTCGAGCTTCATCATCACACTGGCGCCGCCCCCACCGAGAGAGAGAGAGAGAGAGAGAGAGAGAGAGAGAGAGAGAGGAGGAGGAGGAGGAGGAGGAGGAGGGTGATCGGCGCCTCCGGCATGGCCCCCCATCCGAGTCATCATCTGCAGCGGCGGCGACAGCGGTGGCGCAGAAGTGGGAGTCGGTGGAGATGGGTTGTAACAATGTTGACGATGAAATTGAAGAGTTCTCTTCTCAGGAGGATCGACATCGAGGTAAAAATTTGGGGTCTTTCCGGGGAAAAATTGAATCTTGCTTTTGTTTATGGTAAATTTTGTTCTATCTATCTATGCTTGTATGTATGTATGTACAGGTTTTGCAGGAAAAGAGCAATGCTTGCTGGCAAATCGAAATTCTACCGACGTGCGCAGATTCCGATTCCTCACCTGAAATTATCTACTCTGATCAGTCTATCACACAGATTCAACTTGGTGATTTCGGGGATTTCTGAAATTGGGGTTAGGGTTTGATTTTGGGGATTTCTGAAATTGGTGATTTGCGGTTTATGATAGTTGTGACTGTTGGAGACCAAGTGTGGGAGGGGGGGTTTGGTGGTGGTTATTGGTGCTTGGCGGTGGTTTGGGATTGTGGTGGCGACAATGGTGGAGGTGGTGAAGTCAGTGGTGGTGGATTGTAGATTGTGGTGGCGATATGGTGGACTATGGATTGTCAAAGGGCATTTTTGTCCAAAACATGCCCAATTTGTTGACATGTGACATCCCAGCAAACAGTTCTGAGACGGAAGAGTGTTACTTGGGTAACGGGAATAGGTGAGGGGGTCTCCATGGACGCTTTTAAATGTGAGGGGGTGTTTACGAGAAAATGTGATAGTTGAGGGGGTGTTTATGTACTTTCACCCCTAGTTATCATCTGATTTGTTATGGGTTTTCCACATTCTCTTTTAACCAAAAAAAGAGGCAGAAATCAAAAAGTAGGGGACACGAAAAGAAGAAGAAGTTCCTAATTTGTCTAATGAAGTCAGTAAGTTCACTATCCTTTTTATTTCGATAACTTGATGTCTGGGCGAGTTTGTGTGTACGAGAACTAATTTTATGGTCTTGAAATTAACGAGCGGACAAACCCTCTGGTTGTCTCAAGATTTGAAATTCTTGGCCTTTGTGGAATTCGAACATGTGATCTCGTCTCGGGGAGGACAAAGAGTACTCATTTCTTATGAAGTGACGAAGTTCATTATCCTTTATCTCATAATTGACAGACTATCAAAGCATCCATCACTTCTAATAATGGTCAACCATTTCATTTCAAAGGGTTATGCATGCTAGCTATAGCAATTATCAAATGATAAGACATGCATTATTTGACAAAACTTCGCAACAAATATTGATTCCCAAATCCAATGTTGTAAGGTAAGAAATGAAAATTTATTATTGCGCTTTTTTTTTGAAAGGTAAAAATATTTCATTAATCTTGAAATTGTTACAAGATTAATAGGATCAAAGAAGCAACATTATATTCATAGGAACGAACAATCTTCTGCCCAATATGAGACCCAAATCTATGATTGGCAAGAAACCAATTAAAGAACATCCATATGGGACAAAACCCATCTAAAGGGCCGAAGCCCAAATACCCTAAATGGGTCTAAAATACCAAGATCGATCAATATACAATGGGTCTAAATTTATTATTGCATTCTTAATACAATACTTCAACCTAAAAGATTATTCCATTTTCACCAGTCCTAACATATGTAGCTTAAACCCTACAAATTCATATGTGATTACCCTCGAAGTGAATTGAAAATTCTCTGCCCTGGTGATAGTATCATCTTTGGATCAAACAGATTTTTCCTCTCTTGGAAAATTTCCCACTTTGACCCAAAATGATCCATCCAATCTTCCTTGGTTTCATAATGGGCAAGGTACTGCTTAGCCTTAATTCCAGCCTTGTCACAAAATCGTAGTATTTCCTTGTTTTGGTTTTCAAGGGCCTCCCAGTCATTTTCCACACTTGAAAGCAGTAACCCAACAGAGTAGAATGTCTCTTCATCTGGAATAACTGCAGACATCCTATCATCCCACCTGCAATTTAAGTTATAAACAATGATTTCGATTACATATGATAATCACTTTTTTTTTTGATCGGCAAAGAAAATTTTCATATGATCGATAACGGTTACGTTTCTGTCGGAATTCTTCTAAAAATATTAATGAAAGGTTTAGAACAATTACTTGTTTCGGTTCATTGGGTACACAAGAATGGGCCCTGTGGAATTATTCTGCTTGTGGAGGATATTGACAAAAACACCATCATTAAAGTCCATAATTCCTGATTTTGGTACAAACAGGTTCAGCCATGGATGAGGAACATCCCATAGCCCTTTTGCTTGGAGCTTCAGCTCTCCGCTTCGTACGCGATTGAGGAAATCGACGTAAGAATCGTCCTTTTCGAAGATAAAACCAGGAAGGAAGCTCAACCCTCTGATCAACGGCCGGAGTTCCTATAATAAAAATGATTAGAATTATCATCATGAGCACACTGATCGATGTTCAGTTGTTTTATTACGATGGCAATGATTTTATAATTAACCGATCGTGGGACAAGTTCTTAATTAACAAGGTACCTCGCCGACGGTATTAATGGTGAGATGGTCGTAATACTTGACCACTTCCAAGCAGTAGATAATGCCGTGTTTGGATATCAGAGAATTGATTTTCAGCTGATCGGATGGGGAGAAGAAGGAAGACCTCCAGTTGTTTGGAGAGCTTTGGTCCATGATTAGAGAACCTTCAACATAATCCAGTCCATTAGTTATGGAGATGAGATGTTCTTGGTCTCTTGTGAAGGCTGAGAAATCATGGTACAGCATTCGGACCCATTTCACCTGCAACCACCAAGTTAACTAATAATCAAACCATTTGAATAATCAAAGGTGTTCTGGACTTTTTTCAAACCATGTTTGGAGGTTGTTTCCTTTATGATTATGTATCTCTCTTTCTTTTTCGGTTGCGTTGGCCTCTCTCCGACTCTACTTTCTTTGGGGTTCGGATGGCGTGTGATTGTCCAAGGCCTCCGTGCCAACTTAGTTGGGATGGTTGTTCTTGGTTTTGATACCGCTTTATCCTTTAATCTTTGCATTTATAATGTTTCAAAGATTAATGAATTAATTTCGTCATTCAAAAAAAAAAAAAAAGTTCACATATAGTACGTTACTGTCATGAACACTATAAATAAAGGTCAAGGCATTGAACAATACTGTCGGGGTGCGCGTAAGCGGCCCAGACACCTGAGTAAAAAAAAGGCTTTGAACCAAAATTTTTTAGTTTTTCCTCAAAAGGTAGTTTAAAATTTTTTTTCCTTAAAATTTTATCGTTTCAATTGCTGAATACAAATTTGGAACATTGGCTTGGCAATGTTGTTTAGTTAAGACTTTTGGAGGGGAAAACAATTTGTCGTCAGAAAAAGTATATTTCAGTGTAAAACTGTAAACCACCTAAGAATATTCAATTCAAGAACCCCCAGGGGTTGCTTCGACGGTGAAACCTAAGATTTAGAAGTTTGCTACCTCCAAAGTCCAAAGGTTTCACGTTCAAAACCTATCAGGCCGGTGCTATTAATTAACTTTTTCAAGACCCCGCAAGAGGGCGGCTGAATTGATCCCGTGGTTTAATCAAAATACGCATAAGCTGATCCGGACTATCAAAAAATTCCTAGAGATGAGGCGATCGAACGGAGCAGTACCCTGTTTGGAGCCCTGTCAAGGGCAATTCTAGCTCTAGTAATGACTCCAAATTGGCCAAGCCCTCCTAGAACTGCATAAAACAGTTCTGCGTTCAAGTGTTTGGAGCAAGTCACGAACTCTCCTTTCCCTGGAACCAAACACATATTAATTAGAACAATATGATTAATTAGTCCAGTATTAATTAATGAAAACTTTATACGCACGCAAGCTAGTAGCTAGCTAGGAGGAATAACTAATAATTAATAGTCCAAAATTAAACACTCTGTCATCCACATTAACGACAACAAAAACAATCTGATTAGTGTTGTTTAATTAATATAAAAAAAAAAGAAAAAAAGAAGAAGTTGTGCCTTTGGTAGTGGGGGTCTGGTGAATCCCACCTAGAAGATATCATAGGCTGCAAACTAATCCTTAAGTTTGGAACTACTAATGACCCTTGATTATGACATGATAATATTCTTTCTACTTACTATATATTATAAGGATAAAAGACGCTTTAATCGGAGGAAGGATTGGCCTAGTCGTCAAGGCCCGATCGAGACTTAGGATTTTCTTTTTCTAAGCATTTTTTAAACTTCTCCGGCTCTATCAACTCCTTTGGGATAAGTCCAGTGTTGAGGTGAGCGTAAGCTATCCCGTACACTGTGTTATCAAACATACTAAAAAGGATACAGGTACTTCCATGACAAAATCTGTATGGGACTCTAGATTTCATCGGCCGGTCACCATGTTAAACACTTAATAATATATATCCTATGGGATCTTTTGAAAATGACTAAACTGCGTGATTAATTAGATTAGGCTCATAACTAGTGTATTAGTTCAAAATTACCAACTTAATTAAGTTAAATAAAAGAAACGTACGGTGATATCATGTCATTACTGATACGTAACATCCGTGGCCATCCAATAATCCCTTTAATTTCGTTACAAGTTTTATGTCAATTTTGTTTTAGAATCCTTTTCCTGTCTTGGTAACATTTATTTTCGATAGTTAATTCCGAATGTCCAAGTTATCTTACACGCATTTTGATTAATCTCCGAGAAACTAATCCCACTGTCGAGTAATCATTTTACAGGTTATGCTCACGGGTGATCACTCTCTTCTTGTCAATGTAAAAGGCCATTCAAAATACAAACATATAGGCTCCGTTCAGTTACCGGGAATGTTGCGTAAGAAATTGGTTCTCGGAAAAAGTGAAGAAATGTGAAGTAAAAAAAAATGATATTTATTTTTCTGTGTGTGTTCTCTTGATAAAAAATCTTGCATGTGTATTCTCTTGATAAAAAATCTTGCAGAAAAATAAAAATTCTTTCCTTTTGGAAAATTAATTTTCCCTTTTTTTTTTTTTTTTCATATTTTCGTGCAAGAACGGGGCCATAAGAGTATAATTTTTATAGAATAATTTGAAAAGATAAAAGTTGACATGATGACAACATCGGATCCGGGGTGCTATAGTGCACTCCGTGTAGGGTGACATACAGCTGTCGATCTCATCAATCAACGGTTCACATTAAAAATCAATTATGATCGATAATAAATGATTCTTACCGGTCATAATTAAAAAACATATCTTCAATATTCATTATCAAGATCGATGATTCGTATGCGTCCTACAGGGTGCAAGAGCCTTGCACTACAGAATTTCTCAACCCGACAACATATGAGGAGACACCAATTATGAATGTTTACCCTTTCTATAGTAGAATAGGTTAAAAAAGGAAAAATGAGAGAGAGAGAGAGAGAGAGAGAGAGAGAGAGAGAGAGAGAGAGAGAGAGTATACCAGTGACAACATCCATTTCAAAAACGTTGTTGACTTGGGGGCCATGAAGGAAAGATTGGCCACTAATTCCAGCATTGGATAGAGTCCCACCGACTGTCAAGTACAAATAATCAGTCCAAGAGACAGGTGCCAAACCACATTCAAGGCTGCCCATCAAGACATCAATCCAGAGTTGTTCACCACCGACGTCTGCGCAAAACCCTAATCCATTAGGGTTCTTGAGAACCCTAATACTACCGAAGTTTTTCAAAGAAGTCATTTCCACCACCACCCCATTTTGTGCCATGGCCTGACCCCTAGCCGAATGGCCTCGGCCTCTGGCAGCTATGCTGAAAGGGGAGGCAGAATTGTAGGAAAGCTTTATAAGATCGATGATATCGTTAACCGACGACGGGTAAAGGACTGCAGACGGTTTCTCTCGGAAAATTTTGCCGAAATCACGAGAGGCTGATTCGATTGCCTCACTATCCAGACGAAGCCGATCGGCAACGTCCAGGGATAGCAGTTCATGAGGGAGTGAACTAGTCCATGACCAAATTAACTTCCTTATGAATGACATTAAACTAGTTATTGTGGACAGAACAATGAGAGATGGAGAAATTGGAGAAGTTTTAGCCATGAGAGAGAGAGAGAGAGAGAGAGGTGCTGATGGTGGTGGAGAGGGAGGGTGTGGTGTATCTATAGGAGGGAGAGGGACATATATATATAGAGAGAGATAGAGAGAGAGGGAGAAATATGGAAGTTGCATGGAAGTGATGACGAGGATGAAATCTTGGCTGCAGGGAGGGAAATCTTGTGTGTATTTGGTGGGTGGATTTGTTTCAAAGATATGGAAAGACAAGAGTCCAAGACTTTTGATCCCTTTCTGGCCTTTTATTCCAAAACGTACGTCATGACTTTCTAATTACATCAGTCATCACATGAACAATATTTCATCATGAATAATAAGGGTTTAACATATATAATAGCCTATGAGATGATGACTACATTTTCGCAACACCAATTCTGATTTGTCATCCTATTCAAGATTTTAAATAACGGCATCGGAACATGCTACGGTGGTCATGATCGAGGTGTGACTGTATCAGGAGTATCGAACGATACGTTATGGAAATCGGTTGTTTTTTTTTGCTCGGCAAACGAAACTATTTATTTATTAAAGCTCGAAGGGGTACATCGATGAGGAAACCAAAAGTACAAAAGATCTATCGGTTGTTGTGGCTGTGAATTTTTTAAAAACTTTTTGAGGAAAAAGAAGAAGTTTAGGTGCCGAAATCATCCGTAACGGTCAAGTATCGGCCGTAAATCATTTTGTGAATAAAAAATAGACCGATACATAATAGGAACGACGATACGCATGTGATTTTTCCTTCCGCCGATAAATAGGGATGTAGCGGTATTGGAAGGTCGAAAAATCGTTACGTATCCCCGATTTTTAAATCCTTGATTCTATGTGAAATAATCTTTGCTCCATTATTTCTCTTAATGTATAACAAGATGCCCGATTCAGTTTACGCGCACTTCGACTAATCGTGGGAGACCAATCTCACCGTTCACACCAGCGGGGACCCCATTTTTCTATATTTGTTTTCTGAATATTTATCCCCCAAGATCTATTATACGTGTGCATATATATACTTACGGTTACTGTTTCATTGTCACCAAGGATTTCCAAATCCCCACCCACAGGCTTTCTCATTTCTTGTGGGCCTCAACGAGAGAGCTACAAAAAACCAATGCAAATCTGATCGTGATCTAATTGTGAGTGCCCACCCTTTTTTCTATTTTTTTGAAGAAAAAAAAAACTTATAACAGCCATGCACTTTTGTAAATTTATTTCTAAAATTGGGCTGAATAGTGGTGAGAATTAGGTAAGCAGGAGGGATCGAAGAGGATCTTTGGAGGAAAAGGAAAAAAAATATATATATATATCTTTGAAACTTTTAGCAGTTGGGAAATTCCTGGAAATTCCTGTAAATGAATTCATTTCCCCATCATGAATCAGGCCACTGTGTTTTATTTAATCGAGAGATTCGATCGAAGAGAGAAAAAGATAGGAAAGGTGGGGGGAGACATCACCCAGATTTCTTTGTTGATTACAAAGATTTTGTTCTGTTGTTGTATAAGCCTACATGTGAATCTGTAAAGTCAAGTCCCATGTAACTATGATTACCCCAGCCACCACGTTGTCCCATGAAACAATGTTAATCTCTTTCCAAATTTCAATCTCTCTTGTCATCAGCAGTGATGCATGCATGCATATATGATTTGATCAGTTGGCCATATATGTATATCAGTCTCTTTTCTATGAGAGATCCCTCATTTTGTTTAGGTGCGGACCTCTTATTTTCAGATCGTATTTTGATGATCTGAACCGTTCAATTTGTTTAAAACATGTTTTTAAGGGTACCCACGAGAAAAACCCAAACTTATCCTGTCCGAAACTGAAAATAACTTTGATGTAATTCTCTTTCTAGGATCCTAAAAACCCTAGCCGCAGCCACCGGATTTCCTCCTCTTCGTCTCTCTCTCTCTCTCTCTGAAAATCGACCCTTGAGCCTCCTATAGTTCGATCTCCGACTGGGGAGAGGTGCCGCCTCTTCCCCCCAGGCTCTCATCCTCTGTCCCCCTCCTAATCTTCTCTACCCTTTATTCTCATGTACCATACTCTCTCTTTCTCTCTGTCGTTTCATCTTCTACGCCTCTTCTTTGGTCGCCTGCCGCCCGCTGGTCCCCACTGTTGGGTGGAATCGGTTGGGCTTAATGGCGAGGGTGGCTCTAGGCGGCGGAAGGAGGTACGGATTGTTGGTGTCCCGCCGACCATTTTCCTTGGATATGCTCAATTCCGGCTTAACAGCAAAGTGGAGATCTTGCGACGAGCTTTGGATTGACCGCAATTGGTGCTGTTTCGGGTGATTAGGAGTGGTAGGTTGCGGCGACGATATCGATCTCGGGTGGTGGATCTTGGGACGTTAGTGAGGGTCGGTCTGCGATTTCTCAGCGTTCATTTTCTGGGATCTGCTATTGCAGAGTTCAGCAACAGCGCGGCTACTGGTTCTCGTCGTCAGGTGATGGTTTTTTGAGCGGTCAGGTTGGGTTTTGCTGGTGGTGGTTGGTTGCTCAGATGGATCGGTCGGCAGTTAGGGGTAGTGGTGGCTGTAGATTAGCTAGGGTTTGAGTTTGGTTTTGGGCAGATTTCGTTGCTAAAGGCAAGTTTTTTTTTTTAAATCTGGGGTAAAATATGACATGGCAGCCACGTGGCCTCCACCTGTCGTCCACGTGGCGCATGGAAGGCAACACAATTTTGCTCCTCTTGGGAATCGAACCCAGGACCTCGCGTATGCGCGCGTGAGTGAAAACCAGCTGAGCTAGCCCAACACTTGTGTAATATTAAGGGACTAATAATATTTATATTATGCGAACTGGCTGGGCTAGCTTATGTCATTAGAGCATCCACAATGTAATAATCAAAACCAAAAGGTTGTTAAAGTTAGCAATATTTGCTCAAAAAAGTGCTCACATTGTAATAACCAAACTTAGCAACCTCTTAGTAACTAGTCAAATTTTGGCTTTTGAATAATCAAAACTAGCAACTTTTTTGCCAATAATCAAATCTAATGGTCTCCACATTTTTT